>JADANK010000600.1:0-30182 GCA_021292215.1 Lophura nycthemera
AGGAGGGACGCAAGGGAAAGCAGGAATGGGAAGAAAGGCGAAGCAAAAGAAGAAAGGCGACGCAAGGGATCGCAGGAACGAGAAGAAAAGCGACGCAAGGAAAGAAAGGTGATGCAAGGGGAGGTAGGAACGGGAAGAAAGGCGGCGCAAGGGAAGAAAGGCGACTCAAGGGAAAGCAGGAATGGGAAGAAAGGCGACGCAACGGAAGAAAGGCGTCGCAAGGGAAAGCAGGAACGGGAAGAAAGGCGACGCAAGGGAAATAACGCGATGCAAGGGAAGAAAGGCGACGCAAGGGAGAGCAGGAACGGGAAGAAAGGCGACGGAAGGGAAGAAAGGCGTCGTATGGTGAAGCAGGAAAGGGAAGAATGGCGACGCACAGGAAGGAAAGTGACGCAAGGGAAAGCCGGAACAGTAAGAAAGCCGACACAAGGGAAGAAAGGCGGCGCAAGGGAAGCAAGGCAATGCAAGTGAAGAAAGGCGACGCAAGGGAAAGCAGGAATGGGAAGCATGGCGACGCAAGGGTAATAACGCGACGCAAGGGTAGAAAGGCGACGCAAGTGAAAGCAGGAACGAGAAGAAAGGTGACGCAAGGGAAAGCAGGAGCAGGAAGAAAGGCGACGCAAGAGAAGATAGGCGACGCAAGGGAAAGCAGGAATGGTAAGAAAGGCGACAGAAGGGTAGAAAGGCGACGCAAGGGAAAGCAGGAATGGGAAGAAAAGGCGACGCACGGGAAAGCAGGAACAGGAAGAAAAGCGACGCACGGGAAAGAAGGAATGAGAAGAAAGCTGACACAAGGGAAAGCAGGAACGGGTGGAAAGGCGACGCAAGGGAAAGCATGAACAATAAGAAAGGCTACGCAAGGGAAGAAAGGAGACGCAAGGGAAAGCAGGAATGGGAAGAAAGGCGACGCAAGGGTAGAAAGGCGAGGCAAGGGAAAGCAGGAAAGGGAAGAAAGGCGACGGGCAGAAAGAAAGCCGACGCAAGGGAAAGTAGTAACGGGAAGAAAGGCGACGCACGGAAAGGAAGGCGACGCAAGGGAAGAAAGGCGACGCACGGGAAAGCAGGAAGGGGAAAAAAGGCGATGCAAGGGAAGAAAGGCGACGCAGGGTAGGAAAGGTGACGCAAGGGAAAGCAGGAAATGGAAGAAAGGCGTGGCAAGGGAAAGCAGAAACGGGAAGAAAGGCAACGCAAGGGAAGAAAGGCGATGCAAGGGAAGAAAGGCGATGCAAGGGAAGCAAGGGGACGCAAGGGAAATCAGGAACGGGAAGGAATGCGACGCAAGGGAAGAAACGCGACGCAAGGGAACGCAGGAACGGGAAGAAAGGCAACGGAAGGGAAAGCAGGAACCGGAAGAAAGGAGACGCAAGTGAAATAACGCGATGCAAGGGATGAAAGGCGACGCAGGGGAAAGCAGGAATGGGAAGAAAGGCGACGGAAGGGAAGAAAGGCGTCGCACGGGAAGGCAGGAAGGGGAAAAAAGGCAATGCAAGGGAAGAATGGCGACGCAGGGGAAGAAAGGTGACGCAAGGGAAAGCAGGAACGGGAAGAAAGACGACGCAAGGGAAGGCAGGCACGGCAAGAAAGGCGACGCATGGAAAGAAAGGCGACGCAAGGGAAAGCAGGAACGAGAAGGAAGGTTGACACAAGGGAAAGCAGGAACGATAAGAAAGAGGCTACACAAGGGAAGATAGGAGACGCAAGGGAGGAAAGGCGACGCAAGGGAAAGCAGGAATGGTAAAAAAGGCGACGCAAGGGTAGAAAGGCGAGGCAAGGGAAAGCAGGAATGGGAAGAAAGGCGACGCAAGGGAAGAAAGGCGATGCAAGGGAAGAAAGGCATTTTGATCATGGCGCGGTTTACTCGGCCCCTGGCCTGTTGTCTGTCTGTGGAACCCGCCTATCTCTAAGGGGGCAACGAATACTAGCGCAAGAGTTAGCGGGGCTTATAGAAAGAGCTTTAAACTAGCTATGAAGGGGGAAGGGGACAAACCAGCCCCTGCAAGAGATGAGCCCAAGATAACAATGATTAAGCTGGGGGGGAGGCAGACGACTCGACTGAAGTGCATCTATACCAATGCACGCAGCATGAGCAACAAGAAGGATGAGTTGGAAGTGATTGTGAATCAGGCGAATTATGACCTTGTTGCTGTTACGGAAACATGGTGGGACCACTCCCATGACTGGAGTGCTGTGATAGAAGGTTACAAGCTCTTCAGAAGGGATAGACGAGGAAAGAAGGGTGGTGGTGTGGCCCTTTATATCAAAGACTGTTTTGATGTTGAAGAGCTTGGGCTTCGTAATGACAGAGTGGAGTGTCTGTGGGTAAGGATCAGGGGGAAGGCCTGTAGTGGCGACATCTTGGTGGGGGTCTGCTCACTACAAAAAAGACATTGAGGCCCAGGAGCGAGTCCAGAGAAGGGCAACGAAACTGGTGAGGGGTCTGGAGCACAAGTCCTATGAGGAGCGGCTGAGGGAGCTGGGATTGTTTAGTTTGGAGAAGAGGAGGCTCAGGGGAGACCTCATTGCACTCTACAACTTCCTGAAGGGAGGTTGTGGAGAAGAGGGGTTTGGCCTCTTCTCCCAGGCAACGAACAGGACCCGGGGGAATGGCTGCAAGTTGTACCAGAAGAGGTTTAGGTTAGACTTAAGGAAGAACTTCTTCTCTCAGAGAGTGGTCAGGCACTGGAATGGCCTGCCAGGGGAGGTGGTGGAGTCGCCATCTCTGGCAGTGTTCAAGAGGCGCCTGGACGAGGAGCTGCGAGATATGGTTTAGTAGCTTGTGGTAGCAGTGGCAGTGTGAAGACGGTTGGACAAGATGATCTTATAGGTCGTTTCCAACCTTGTGATTCTATGATTCTATGATTCTATGATTCTATGATTCTAAGGCGACGCAAGGGAAAGCAGGAATGGGAAGAAAGGCGAAGCAAAAGAAGAAAGGCGACGCAAGGGATCGCAGGAACGAGAAGAAAAGCGATGCAAGGAAAGGAAGGGATGCAAAGGGGAGGAGGAACGGGAAGAAAGGCGGGAAAACGGGGAACGGAAAGGGAAAAAAAGGCCGCAAAGAAAGCAAAAGAAAACGGGAAATTAAGGGCCGGAAAGGGGAAAGCCGGAACGGAAAGAAAAAGCGTCGCAAGAGGAAAGCCAAAGGAAAGGGAAAAGGGTTTAAGGCCGACGGAAAGGAAAGCAGGAAAACGGAAAGAAAGGAATCCCCAAGGGGGAAAGGCAGGAAATGAGAAGAAAGGCGACAAAGTGGGAAATAAATTCGACACAAGGGAAAGTAGGAAACGGGGAAGAAAGGCGATGCCCAAAGGGATTTGCAGGAAAAGAAGAAAGGTAAGGCCCGGCGCCAAAGGAAAGAAATTTCGACGCAAGGGAAATAAGAAAGGGAAAAGGAAAAAGGCGCGAACGGGAATGGAAAGGGCGACGCAAAAGGGAAAGCCAAATGGGGAGGAAAAGGGATGCCTGGGAAAAAAGCTGACGCCAAAAAGGGAAAGGGCAGGAACGGGGGAGGAAAGACGACGCAAGGGAAAGGGAGGAACGAGAAGAAAGGGGACGCCAAGGGGAAAAGGCAGGGGAACGGGTTAAGAAATGGCTACGCAAGGGAAGAAAGGCAAAACGCAAGGAAGAAACGGCGAGGCCAAAGGAAAGCAAAGGAATGGTAAAGAAAAAGGCGACGCAAGGGGTTTAGGAAAGGCCCGACGCGGGGGAAGATAGGCGCGCCAGGGGGAAAGCAGGAAAATTAGTAAAGGAAAAGGGCGACGGGAAAGGGGAAGGAAAGGCGACCGCAAGGGAAAGCAAGGAATGGGGAAAGAAAGGCGACGCAAGGGAAGAAAGGCAGTGCAAGGGGAAGAAAGGCGACGCAAAGGGAAGAATTCGAACGCAAAAGGGGGAAAGCAGAAAAAGGAAAGAAAGGGCCGCGCCCAGGAAAGCAGGAACCGGGAAGAAAGGCAAACCGCAAGGGAAAGCGGGGAACGGGTTAAAGGAAAAGCAAAAACGCAAGGGGAAAGGCAAAAGGGGAAGAAAGGCGACCGAAGGGAGAAGGAAAGGGGGAGGGGCCGGGGGAAAGGGGGAAGGGGAAAGGGGGCGGGGGGAAATGGGGAAGGGGGAAAGGGGGGAAAGGGGAAGGGAAGAGAAAGGCGACGCAAAGGGAAAAAGGCCAAGAACGGGAAAGGGAAAAAAGCACGCAAAAGGGAAAGAAAAGGCGACACAAGGGAAAGAAAAGGCGGTCGCCAAGGAAAGGAAAGGAAAGAAACGGGAAATTAAGGCCCAAGGAAGGGGAAAGGAAAGGCGGGGAAACGAAGAAAGAAAGGCAATCGCAAGGGAAAGCAGGAAAAATGAGAAGAAAAGGCGACGAGTTGGAAAATTAAAATCCGCACAACGGGAAAAAAGGCGGGAAAGAAAGGCCCCGATGCCAAGGAATTTTGCAGGAAAGGAAGAAAGGCGGCGCAAGGGAAAAAGAAATTCGACGCAAGGGAAAGAAGAACGGGAAAGAAAGGCGGAACGCACCGGGAAATGGAAGGCGACGCAAGGGGAAAAGGGGGGGGGGAACGGGAGGAAAGGGAAATCAATGGGAAAGAAAAGCTGAAACGCAAGGGAAAGCAGAAAACAGGAGGAAAAAGGCGACGCCAAAGGGGAAAGCAGGAACAAGGAAAGGAAAAAGGGGAACGCAAAAGGGGAAGGGAAAGCAGGGAAATGGTAAAGAATGGCTAACGCAAGGGGAAGAAAGGCCAAACGCAAGGGGAAAAGAAAAAGGCGAACGCAAAGGGAAAGGAGAAAAATGGTAAGAAAAAGGCGACGAACCGGGTTTAGAAAGGAAAAGGGGCCGAAACAAGGGAAAGCAAGGCACGGCAAAGGGGAAAGCAGGAATGGGAAGAAAAGGGGACCAGAAGGGTTTAGAAAAAGGCGACGCCAAGGGAAAGCAAAGGAAGGGGAAAAAGAAAAGGCCGGAACGAAAGGGAAGAAAGGCGATGCAAAGGGGGAAGAAAGGCCGACACAAGGGAAAGCCAAGGAACAAAGGAAAGAAGAAAGGCGACGCAAGAGAAAAAAAAAGCCAACGCAAGGGAAACACAGGAACGGGGAAAGAAAGGGAAAGGAAAGGGAAAAATAAAGGGAAAAAGGCGACCCAAGGGAAAGCTGGAAATGGGGGAAGAAAAGGCGATGCCAAAGGGAAGAAAGGCCGACGCCAAGGGGAAAAAAAAGGCGATTGCAAGGGAAACGAAAGGAAAAACGGGAAAAAAAAGGCCGAAGGCAAGGGAAGCCAAGGCGACGGCTTAGAGAAAGCAGAAAACGAAAAGAAAGGTGAACGCAAGGGAAAGAAAGGCGAACGCAAAGTTTTAAAAAAAGCAGGAATGGGAAAGAAAGGGTTTTCACAAGGAAAAAAAAGGCGACCAACGGGAAAGAAAGGGACGCAAGGGAAAAGGAAAACGTGAAAGAAAGGAAAGGCGACGCCAAGGGAAAGAAAGAAACGACGCAAAGATTAAAAAAGGAAACGGATGTAAGGCCGACGCCAAGGGGGAAAAGAAGGGAAAGAGAAGGAAAGGACGCAAGGGTAAGAAAGGGCGGGCAAGGGAAAGCCAAGGAACGGGAAAGAAAAGGCGAGCAAAGGGAAATAACGCCGACGCAAAGGGGAAGCAAGGCGAACGCGAGGGAAAGCAAAAGAACGGGAAGAAAGGGAGCCGCAAGGGAAGAAAAGGCGTCGCAAGGGAAGAAAGGCGACAGAAGGGAAAGCAGGAACGGGAAGAAAGGCGATGCAAGGGAAGAAAGGCGACTCAAGAGAAAGCAGAAACGGGAAGTAAGGCGACGCAAGGGAAGCAAGGCGATGCAAGGGAAAGCATGAACGGGAAGAAAGGCGACGCAAGGCAAGAAAGACGGAGCAAGGAAAGAAAGGCGTCGCAAGGGAAGCAAGGCGACGCATGGGCAAGCTGGAATGAGAAGAATGGCGATGCCAGGGAAAGCAGGAACGGGAAGAAAGGCAGCGCAAGGGAAGAAAGGCGACGCAAGGTAAAAAAGGAACAGGATGTAAGGCGAAGCAAGGGAAAGCAGGAAAGAGAGGAAAGGCGATGCAAGGGAAGAAATGCGACGCAGGAGAACGCAGGAACGGGAAGAATTGACGCCGCAAGGGAAGATAGGTGACGCACGGTAAAACAGGAACGGGAAGAATGGCGACGCACGGGAAGGAAGGCGTCGCAAGGGAAAGCCGGAACGGTAAGAAAGCCGACAGTAGGGAAGAATGGCGACGCAAGGGAAAGGAGCAAACGGTAAGAAAGGCGATGCAAGGGAGAGAACGGCTACGCAAGCGGAAGAAAGGCGACGCAAGGGAAAGCAGGAACGAGAAAAAAGGTGACGCAAGTGAGAGCAGGAACGAGAAGAAATGCGACGCACGGAAAGAAAGACGACGCAAGGGAAAGTAGGAACGGGAAGAAAGGCGACGCAAGGGAAGAAAGGCGACGCAAGGGAAAGCAGGAATGGTAAAAAAGGCGACGGAAGGGTAAAAAGGCGACGCAAGGGAAAGCAGGAACGGGAAGAAAGGCGACGAAAGGGAAGAAAGGCGATGCAAGGGAAGAAAGGCGACACAAGGGAAAGCAGGATCGAGAAGAAAGGTGACGCAAGGGAAGAAAGGCGACGCAAGGCAAAGCAGAAACGGGAAGTAAGGCGTCAGAAGGGAAAGCAGGATCGAGAAGAAAGGCGACGCAAGGGAAGAAAGGCGACGCAAGGGAAAGCAGGATGGAAAACGAAAATGCGACGCAGGGGAAGAAAGGCCACGCAAGGGAAGAAAGGCGACGCAAGGGTAAGCAGTAACGGCATGTAAGGCGACGCAAGGGAAAGCAGGAACGGGAAGAAAGGCCACGCAAGGGAAGAAAGGCGACGCAAGACAAAGCAGAAACGGGAAGTAAGGCGTCAGAAGGGAAAGCAGGAACGAGAAGAAAGGCGAAGAAAGGGTAAGCAGGAAGGGGAAGAAAGGCGTTGCAAGGGAAAGGAGGGACGGTAAGAAAGGAGAAGCAAGGGAAGAAAGTCTACGCAAGGGAAGAAAGGCGGCGCAAGGGAAAGAAGGAACGGGAAGAAAGGCGACGCAAGGGAAAGAAGGAACGGGAAGAAAGGCGACGCAAGGGAAGAAAGGCGACGCAAGGGAAAGAAGGAACGGGAAGAAAGGCGACGCAAGGGAAGAAAGGCGACGCAAGGGAAAGTAGGAACGGGAAGAAAGGCGACGGAAGGTAATAAAGGCGACGCAAGAGAAAGCTGGAATGGGAAGTAAGGCGACGCAACGGAAGAAAGGCAACACAAGGGAAAGCATGAACGGGAAGAAAGGCGACGCAAGTGAAGGAAGGCGACGCAAGAGAAGCAAGGCGATGCAAGGGAAAGCATGAACGGGAAGAAAGGAGACGCAAGGGAAGAAAGGCGACGCAAGGGAAAGCGGGGACGGAGAAGAAAGGCGATGCGACGGAAGAAAGGCGATGCTAGCGGAAGCAGGAAAAGAAGAAAGGCGACGCAAGGGAGGAAAGGCGACGCAAGGGAAAAGCGGGAAAGGGAAGAAAAGGCGATGCGACGAAGAAGAAAGGCGATGCTAGGGAAAGCATGAACGGGAAGAAAGGCGACGCAAGGCAAGAAGACGGAGCAAGGGAAGAAAGGCGTCGCAAGGGAAGCAACGACGACGCAAGGGCAAGCTGGAATGAGAAGAATGGCGACGCAAGGGAAAAGCAGGAAGGAACGGGAAGAAAGGAGACGCAAGGGAAGAAAGGCGATGCTAGGGAAAGCAGGAAACAAGAAAGAAAGGCGACGCAAGGGAGGAAAGGCGACGCAAGGGAAAGCGGGAAAGGGAAAGAAAAGGCGATGCGACGGAAGAAAGGCGATGCTAGGGAAAGCGGAGGAAACGGGAAAGAAGGCGATGCAAGGGGAAGAAAGGCGAAGCAAGGGAAGAATGGCGACGCAAGGGAAAGCAGAAACGGGAGGTAAGGCGTCAGAAGGGAAAGCAGGAACGAGAAGAAAGGCGAAGCAAGGGTAAGCAGGAAGGGGAAGAAAGTCGTTGCAAGGGAAAGGAGGGACGGTAAGAAAGGAGATGCAAGGGAAGAAAGCCTACGCAAGGGAAGAAAGGCGACGCAAGGGAAAGCAGAAACGAGAAGAAAGGCCACGCAAGGGACGAAACGGTACGCACGGGAAAGCAGGAACGGGAAATAAGGCGACGCAAGGGAAGTAAGGCGACGCAAGGGAAAGCAGGAACGGGAAGAAAAGCCACACAAGGGAAGAAAGGCGACGCAAGGGAAAGCAGGAATGAGAAGAAAGGCAACGTAAGGGAAAAACGGTGACGCAAGGGAAGAAAGGCAGCGCAAGGGAAAGCCGGAACTGTAAGAAAGGCCACGCAAGGGAAGAAACGGTACGCACGGGAAATCAGGAACGGGAAGAAAGGCGGCGCAAGGGAAGAAAGGCGATGCAAGGGAAAGCAGGAACGGGAAGAAAGGCGACGCAAGGGAAATAAGGTGACTCAAGGGAAGGAAGGCGACGCAAGGGAAAGCAGGAACGGGAAGAAAGGCGAAGCAAGGGAGGAGACGGGACGCAAGAGAAAGCACGAACGGGAAGAATTAACGCCGCAAGGGAAGATAGGTGACGCACGGTAATGCAGGAACGGGAAGAATGTCGACACACGGGAAGGAAGGCGACGCACGCTTAGAAAGGCGATGCAAGGGAAAAACGGCTACGCAAGCGAAGAAAGGCGACGGAAGGAAAGCCGGAACGAGAAGGAAGGTGACGCAAGGGAGAGAAGGAATGGGAAGAAAGGCGTCGCACGGTGTCATGGTTTTGGTTTTTTGATTTTCAATATTCCACATCAAAACATCATGTACTGGAATTAAAGTGTTAATGCTCTAATTCTACGTACCTATCCCTATACATTACGGAAGTCATGGGTTCTGACCCTTCCTGGGGGCGGGGGGCGGTCTCTTACTGCCTGGCTGTGGGTGCTGGAGGGTGCTTTCCTAGCCGTTCCAAGCTTTTTCAGGTTTGACTCGGTCTCGGGAACTCTCTCTCATATCTTATTTGATTTATTAGACTCAATTTCAATTAGATTGTATTATATTGTATTATTTTGCATTCCGATATCATAGTTAGTAAAATAAGTTTACCTCCATAGATTGTTGCCGCTGTTTTTTTCCTTTTCCCCCTCCCTTCCCATTGTGGGGCCAGGCGGGGGGTGGGGAGGGCAGGGGCCTACTGCCCCCTGTCACGGGCATAAACTGATCTGGTTAATCCCGTGACACACGGGAAGGAACGGAACGAAATGCGACGCAAGGTAAGAAAGGCGACGCAAGGGTAAGCAGTAACGGCATGTAAGGCGACGCAAGGGAAAGCATGAACGGGAAGAAAGGCGACGCAAGGTAAGAAAGACGACGCAAGATAAAAAAGGAACAGGATGTAAGGCGACGCAAGGGAAAGAAGGAAAGAGAAGAAAGGCGACGCAAGGGTAGAAAGGCGAGGCAAGGGAAAGCAGGAATGGGAAGAAAGGCGACGGAAGGGAAGCAAGGCGACGCGAGGGAAGCAAGGCGACGCGAGGGAAGCAAGGCGACGCGAGGGAAAGCAAGAACGGCAAGCAAGGAGACGCAAGGGAAGAAAGGCGTCGCAAGGGAAGAAAGTCGACGGAAGGGAAAGCAGGAACGGGAAGAAAGGCGACGCAAGTGAAGGAAGGCGACGCAAGAGAAGCAAGGCGATGCAAGGGAAAGCATGAACGGGAAGAAAGGCGACGCAAGGCAAGAAAGACGGAGCAAGGGAAGAAAGGCGTCGCAAGGGAAGCAAGGCGACGCATGGGCAAGCTGGAATGAGAAGAACGGCGATGCCAGGGAAAGCAGGAACGGGAAGAAAGGCAACGCATGGGAAGAAAGGCGACGCAAGATAAAAAAGGAACAGGATGTAAGGCGAAGCAAGGGAAAGCAGGAAAGAGAGGAAAGGCGATGCAAGGGAAGAAATGCGACGCAGGAGAACGCAGGAACGGGAAGAATTGACGCCGCAAGGGAAGATAGGTGACGCACGGTAAAGCAGGAACGGGAAGAATGGCGACGCACGGGAAGGAAGGCGTCGCATGTGTCATGGTTTATTGTGATTTTTGGTTTTCGGTATTCACACATCAGAACATCATTGGGGCACTGGGAGTTTAACTGTTAATGCTCAAGCTCTGGGTACCTGCCTGGAAGAGAGAAGAACTACATTCCCCAGGGGACTTTGCGGTCACAGAGAGCTGAGAACAATCCTGGCAAGGTCACCGATGCGCTCCTTCTTTTTGCCCTGCTTTGGTCGGCTCTCCCCCCTTTTTTTCTCCCGGCTTGCTCAGCTAACTGCGCATCTCCCTTAGTCCTCCGCGTTGTGGTGAGGCCTACCCCTTTCGGCATTTCCCTCTCTCATTTTTTGTTTATTCTTCAATTTTATTATATTGATTATAGTGTGTTTTTGCATTCCGATAAAATTTTAAGTAAATTAGGTTTGTTTCTCCTCAATGTTGCCGCTGTTTTAATTATTTGGGGGTCCCTGTTTCCTTTTTCCGGAGGCGCGATCTGGGATCCCTCCGCCCCGCTAGTCACGGAACTGGGCCGAACCAGCCCGAACCGTTGACATTCTTGGTGGAGGATGCGGGCATAACTGTTTGTTTTTCTTTTTGGCGGGGGTCTCTCTCTGCTCTCGGAGAGTTTCGTTGGGAAAGTTTATTCTTTTTCATAGGTGCTCACTGAGAACGACCTTGAAGTCTAGGGGACTGCCCAATATTCGGGATATTTGTAAACTTTTGGCACTGCTATCTTGTTTTTTTAAAAAAGAAGAAAAAAAAATATTCTGCTTCTCTTTTAAACCTTTTGCAGAGGGACTGCTAATTTTAAGAATTGGGATTTTTTAAGCGGCTCCCCGCTTCCCCCTTGAAATCCTTTTTGGTTTTTTTGAATGTCACCTCTCGTTTGTTCATCTCCCTGAATGTTCTTCCATCATTTCACTAGTATTTTGTATTTGTCAAATGTTTTGAGGAAGCCTTCCCCAGAACCAGAGAATACTGAGTGGCGGGGGGTGGAGAAGGCTTGGAGAAAGACTTTAGAGAGATGGCGTCTTCGGTGGTCATGGAACTTCAACTCCCTGAACACCGGAAACCCCTGAGTGCTTAAAACGCATACTTGAGACAGGAATGTTGCGGCCAGGCAGATTGAGGAGCCACAAAAATTATTTGGGGCCACAATGCTATCGGGCCTTATTCAATAGTTACCCGAGAGGGAGGAGTTTGTGAAATTGGAGGAGTGTCTGAAAGCGAAAGGGGATCTCAGGGAGAGGTAAGAAAGAGCGAGAGAGTCTCCAATTGAAAAGGGAAAAATTTTTTTTGCAGGAGATCTCCAAGCAAAAGGGAGAGTTTTGCAGGAGAGATCCGAGCAGAGGGAGAATCTCCAGGCTGACGAGAAAGGCTCCAAGTTGAAAAAAGAGGTTTCCAGGAAGGGACTCCGACAGAGAAGGAGAATCTCCGGCTTGAGCAAAGAGTTCCTGGTCAAGGGGAAGACCTCCAATCTGAGAAGATGCCCTCCGGCTGAGAAGCCTCAAGTCCGAAACAGGATTTCCCCCGAATTGAGAGAGCCCCTCAATCCCCAAAGAGAGAGGCCCAAGGAGAGACAAGAACTCCAGGGTTTAGAAAGAGAGTCTCCTAGCCAGGAGAGAGAATCTCAAAAACCGGCAAGGTGTCCCTCCGAGCCCAAGAAAGAAAGTCTCCAAGCCAAAGGGAAAATCTTTCAGCCCTGAGAGAAGGGATCTCCAATTCTCAACGAGATGCCCTCCAAATCGAGAGAAGACTCCTCAATCCAAACTTGACACTCTCCAGTCGAAGGGACCTGCCAAACTGGCGAGACACCCTTCAATCTAAATTAAAATGCTCTCTGATTGAAAAGACAGACTCCAAGCCGAGCGGGAGGGTGGAGCATTGGAAACTGACCAACCTGATCAACCAAGGAGCCCCAATTGATATCATTGCCCCTGTGAGAGGAAAGGAAAATAAACGAATCCAACTCCGTTAGAAGAGAAGAAAGAGGGAGCAAAGGGTCCGAGGAGTGCTCCGAGACCAGGGAAGCACCTCCGAGTCCAGGAGAGGGCCCAGAAAAGCCGCGGCACCAACGGCCTACAAAGGGCAAACAAGGAGTCCGAAAAAAGCAAAAGAGGGAGCAAAAAGAATTGTTAACCATTGGTTGATCGTCCTTGAAAAATGAATGGAAATTCGAGTCCGGGAGAAAAAGACTTCTCACGTCACCCAA
The DNA here is from genome assembly GCA_021292215.1 of Lophura nycthemera. Taxonomy (NCBI): domain Eukaryota; kingdom Metazoa; phylum Chordata; class Aves; order Galliformes; family Phasianidae; genus Lophura; species Lophura nycthemera. The sequence continues at coordinate 12,249 of JADANK010000600.1, forward strand.
ATGGGGCCTATTTGCCAACTTTGGTTACTTCGTTGTTGGGGACAAGGGGCCAAAACAGTGTGTGGGGCCCCTAGATAGAGAAAGAAGCCGCCACTGGGGGGGCATTGCTAGGGACTCAGGGCCATTGACCGAGGCCATTAGACAAATGCAGAACCAGGCCTTTACTTCTGGAAGCGGATGCGTTAGTGTAAAAAAGAAAGTCCCCTTCAAAGACGATCTGATGCCTGAGAAAAAGAAATGGGGACCCTGATTGAAAAAAAAAAAAAAAAAAAAAAAAAAAAAAAAAAAAAAAAAACCCCCCGGGTTTTTAAAAAAAAAAATATTTTGGGGAAACCACAAAACCCCAAAAACCAAAAAAAAAAAAAAAAAAAAAAAAAGGGAAACAAAAGAAAAAAAAGAAAAAAAGAAAAAGAGGAGGGGAAAAAAAAGACCCCAAAAAAAAACAAAAAAAAACCAACGAGAAAAAGCCCCTTTAGTTTTTCCCAAAAAAAAAACAAAAAAAAAAAAAAAAAAGAAAAAACAAAAAAAACCCCAAAACCAGGGGAAAAAAAACCCAAAAAAACCCAAAAAAAAACCCCGCAACTTTTCCTCCCCGCCAAACCAACCCAAAAAAAAACCCCTCCCCACAAAAGGAATTCCTTTCCGGGAACCAACCAAAAAAAAAAAAAACAAAAAAACCCCACCAAGAGGGAAAAAAAAAAAAAAAAAACCAAAAAAAAAAAGGTATTGCCCAGTTTGCGCAGACAACAGGTAAAAAATAGAGGGGCCCTGCCCCCAGCCCAGGGGAGGAAGGGAAATGGTTTATTGGGACTGTGGGTTGATGGCCTGGCACATCAGAACCACGAATATAGGGCCTGGTGGACATGGTGCCAGTCACCCTAAAAGCCTCGATCAAAGGGAAACATCAATTTTTTCTGGGGGACGGGGTTTCCCAAGAGCTGACTGTTTTGGAGGCCAAATACCTACGGGTAAAATGGAAAAGCACCATTGTGACTGGGCCCAGGGGCTCCATGATCCCTGGTAAGATTACCTCAGGAAGGGTATTTAAGGACCCAAAGGGTACGTGGGCCTTTGAATAGCTGCTTGAAACCAGAAGGGTTAAACAGTTTCTGTTTTGCCTGGCCTTGGAAGATCCTCTGTTGTGGGGTTGTACGGTGAAAGAGCAACAGGTACCGATTCTAAAAAAACGGGCACAGGCGGCAGTAACCGCCCACCAACGGGTTCCTTGCCCCCATTCACAAGTTGATTCGTCAATAGAGTTCAAAAGTGATCAAAGACCACTCACCTTTTAACAGTCCCATAGGCCTGCGAAAACCAATGGAGAAATGGAGGCTAACGTGACTACCGTGGCCTGAATGAAGTCACCCCCCTGAGTGCTGCTGTGCCGGCTGCTAGAACTCCATAGAACGGAGTCAAAGGCACCAATGGTAGCCCAATTAATGTAATGCATTCTTCTCAATCCTTTGGCAAAGGGAAGGCCACAGTTTGCTTTCCTTGGAGGGGTTCAATCACCTGGAATCTTTGCCCCAGGGGTGGGAAACACGCCCAACCATTTGCCAGGTTGACCAACTGCACTGGAACAGGGTGGTGCTCCGAGCATTACAGTATTTGTGACACATTTGTTGGGGGGGGCGACACAGCAAGGAATTTTTTGAGAAAGGAGAGCAAATAACCAGTCCTTCTGGTGCTGGTTTCGTATTTTAAGCGAAGCAAAGGAAAGGACCTGCCCAGGAAATCAGTTCCTAGTTATAAAGTGGCAAGATGGACGTCGCCATCCCACAATTGATCGACAAAATCTCGCCATGTCTCCACCCACAATAAGAAAAACACAATCGTTTCTGGGTGTAGTGGGTTTTTGGAGAAGCATTTCCAAACACAGCCTCATTGTAGCCCCCCTTTTATCAGGTGACGCGAATGAAAGAATGGGTTTACATGGGGTCCTGAGCACAGCCGGGGCTTTTTGAGCAGATTAAACAAGAGATAGCCCTGCCGTGGCCCTGGGGCCATTTCGGAGGACAAGGATGTAAAAAAATCCCCTACACGCGCGGGGGAAAGGCCCCACTGGGTTTTTGGCAAAAGCCCCAGGGGAGACCGAGGCCCGACCCCTGGGTTTTTGGAGTCGGGGAACAGAGGTCTGAAGGCTAACTCCACAGAAAAGGAGATTTGGCGCTATGAGGGGTTTGGCGCTTCGAAGTGGTTGTACCGAAACAGCTGCTCTTGCACCTCGACTGCCAGTGCTGGAATGGATTTCAAAGAAAGGTCCCCCACCCATCATCACTGATGACTTGGAGTAATGGATTGCGTTGATTACGCAGCGAACCGGATGGGGAAACCCCCAGCCGCCCAGGATCCTGAGGGATCGGAACTGGCCGAAGGCAAAATTTTAAAAACCAGAGAGGGGGTACGTGCAAAGAGGCCCACTATAATGAACTCCAGAAAAGAAAGACATATGCCCTGTTCACTGATGGATCCTGCCGTATTGTGGGAAAACATGAATGGAAAGGGCGCTGTGTGGAGTCCACAGACAAGTTGCAGAGGCCATGAAGGGAAAGGGAATCAAGCCAATTTGCAGAGGTAAAAGCCTCCACTGGCCTTGGAATTTGCTGAAGGGGAAAATGGCCAATTTTCTTTTACTGATTTTGGATGGTGGCAAATGCCCTTGGGGGTGGTTACAGCAGTGGGAACAAAAACAACTGGCAAAGAAGGGGAAACCCATTGGGCTGCGAATGTGGAAAGTATTGCTGCCCAATAGAAATTGGTTGTAAAGGTCGCCATTAGTGCCATGGCCCAAGAGTCGGGCACGAAGAACACAAAAAAAACCACAGGGAACAGCTGCCAAAATTAGGTGGCCTCAAATAGACTGGATTGGCAACAAGGTAATTTTTTTTTGGCTCGGTGGGCCCAGAACCTTCCGGTCATCAAGGAAAGATGCAACAACAAAGGGTAAACCCGGGGTGGACTTACCATGGATGCATTGCCAGGTTATCAGATGTGACACAGCGCCCAAAATCAAAACAGGCCAAGAGGATGAAACCCTCTCTGGGAGGAAGGGCGATGGCAAAAGTATAATATGGGGGGGCATGGCAGGTTGATTATTCACCTTCCACATTCCGCGTGGTAAGCGTTACTACTTACTTGGTAGAGGCAACCACTGGGGTGGCTTGAAAACATATTGCATACCCCATGCTAAACCGCCCGAAACACCATATTAGTCTTGGAAAACAAGCCTGGGGCGATGGCACCCCAGAAAGAATTGAGTCGAAAAGGGACTCATTTCAAAAATTCCTTTGTAATTTGGGCCAAAAGACAGGATGAGGGTTATTTAACCCCCTTCATGCACCGCTTTCGGAAAATTGAAAACGCTGCAATGGGTGTTAAAAAACCTGTTGAAAGCAATGGGTGCGGAACATTTAAGCATTGGGAGAAGATTTGGCCGAAGCCCCCCGGTTGGTCAATACTAGAGGATCGATCAATCGTGATGGTCCTGCTAGCTCCCACATACTGTCAAGGGAATAAGGTCCTGTAGAATGTAAAGAACAGTTGGGAAAAGCAGTTTTTGGGTTTTTCCAGCTTCTGGGAAGGGCAAACCTCTTCGGGAACTGTCTTTGCCCAGGGACCTGGGCCCTGGTGGGGTGATGCAGAAAAAACGGGGGATGTTCAATTGTGTACCGCAAGGGAATTTGATGGGGGGAGTGCATTGTAATTCCCTGTTATATATAGGTTTTTGTGTGCGCGGTTTAGGTTTGGTAATTAATTTTGTTTTGTATTGTTAAGCATGTTTAGGATTGTAGAATAAGGGGGAAGTCATGGGTTTTGGGTGATTTTTGGTTTTCGGTATTCCACATCATAAATCATGGGGGCACGGGAGTTTAACGTTAAAGGCTCAAGCTCTGGTACCTGCCTGGAAAGAAGAAGAACTACATTTCCCCAGGGGATTTTGCGGTACAGAAGATCTCGAAGATACAACTCCTGGCAAAGGTCACCTGATGGCCGCTCTTCTTTTGCCTGCCCCTTGGTCGGCTCTCCCCCTTTTTTCTCCCGGCTGCTCAGCGGGACTGCGCATCCCCTTCAGTCCTCCGCGTTGTGGGAGGCCTACCCACCTTTCGGCATTCCTCTCTCATTATATTTGATTTATTAGCTTCAATTTTAATTATATTGATTATAGGTGTAAAATCTTGCATTCGATAATATATTTAGTAAATTAGTTTGTTTCTTTCCTCGACGTTGCCGCTGTTTTCTAATTATTTTTGGGGTCCCCTGTTCCCTTTTTCCGGAGGCGCGGACTGCGGATCCCTCCGCCCCCGCTAGTCACGGAACTGGACCGAACCAGCCCGTAAACCTTTGACAGCTGGGAACGCCGGAACGGTAAGAAAGCCGACCGAGGGAAAATGGCGACGCAAGGGAAAGGAGCAACGGTTTTAAAGAAAGGCGTGCAAGGGAAACGGCTATGCAAGTGAAGAAGGGGAGAAGGGAAAGAGGAATGAGAAAAAAGGTGACGCAAGGGAGAGCAGGAAGAGAAGAAAAATGGACGCACGGGAAAGAAAGACACGCAAGGGGGAAAGTAGGAACGGGAAAGAAAGGCGACGCAAGGGAAGAAAGGCGACGCAAGGGAAAAGGCACGCAAGGTAAGGAGGAATGGAAAAAAAAGGGCCGACGGAAGGGGAAAAAGGCGACGCAAGGGAAAGCAGGAACGGGAAAAAAGGCCACGTAAGGGAAGGAAGGCGAACAAGGGAAGAAAGGCGACGCAGGGAAAGCGGGATCGAGAAGAAAGGTGACGTCAAGGTAAAAGGCGAACACGCAAGCAAAGGCAGAAACGGGAAGTAAGGGCGTCAGAAGGGAAAGCAGGAACGAGAAGAAATGCGAAGAAAGGGAAAGCAGGAAGGGGAAGAAAGAAGCTGGTTGTCACAGGGAAAGGAGGGACGGTAAGAATGGAGACGCAAGGAAGAAAGCCTACGCAAGGGAAAAAAGGCGGCGCAGGGAAAGCCGGAACTGTAAGAAGGCCACGCTAGGGCAGAAACTGTCGCACGGGAAAGCAGAAACGGAAGAAAGGCGACGCAGGGAAAGCAGGAATGGTAAGAAAGGCACGCAAAGGAAAGAAAGGCGACGGAAGGGAAAGCAGGAACTAGAAGAGAGCGACGCAACGGGAGAAAGGCGCGCAAGGGAAAGTAGGAACGGAAGAAAGGCGACGGAAGGGTAATAAAGGCGACGCAAAGGGAAAAGAAAACTGGAATAGGAAAGTAAGGAGACGCAACGGAAGAAAGGCAAACACAGGGAAAGCATGAACGGGAAGAAAGGCGACGCAAGTGAAGGTAAGGCGCGCAAGAGAAGCAGGCGATGCAAGGGAAAAGCATGAACGTGAAAAAGGCGACGCACGCAAGGCAAGAAATACGGAGGCAAGGGAAGAAAGGCGTGGAAGGGAGCAAGAACGACCAGAGGGCAAGCTTGGAATGAGAAGATGGCGACCGCAAGGGAAAGCATGAACGGGAAGAAGAGGAGACGCAAGGAAGAAAAGGCGACGCAAGGGAAAGCGGGAACGGGAAGAAAGGCGATGGCGACGGAAGAAAAGGGCGAATGCTAGGGAAAGCAGGAAAAAGAAGAAAGGACGACGCAAGGGAGGGAAGGGCGACGCAAAGGGAAAGCGGGAAAGGGAAGAAAGGCGATGCGACGAAGAAAGGCGATGCTGATGGGAAAGGCAGGAACGGGAAGAAAGGCAATGAAGGGAAGAAAGGCGAAGCACGGGAAGAAATGCGACCGCAAGGGAAGCAGAAAAACGGGAGGATAAAGGACGTCAGAATGGAAGCAGTAACGATAAGAACGGCGAAGGCGAAGGGTAAGCAGGAAGGGAAGAAGGCGACGCAACGGAAATAAGGTGACGGCAAGGAGGAAGGAATGCGACCGGCAGAGGGGAAGCAGGAACGGAAAAGAAGGCGACGGAAGGGAAGAAAGGGCGAGGGAAGGGAAGAAAGTCGACTGCAAGAGGAAAGCAGGAACGGGAAGAAAGGCGGACGCAACGAAAAAGAAAGTCGAACGCAAGGGAAATTAGTACGGGAAGAAACGGGACGGCAAGGGAAGAAACGGGACGAACAAGAGAAAGCACGAACGGGAAGAATTAACTGCCGCAAGGAAGATAGGTGACGCAACGGTAAAGCAGAACGGGAAGATGCGCAGCACAGGGAAGGAAGGCGACGCACGGGAAGGCAGAACGGTTAGTAAGAGCGATGCAAGGGAAGAAACGGCTACGCAGGCGAAGAAAGGCGACGGCAAGGGAAAGCCAGAACGAGAAGGAAGGTGAACGCAAGGGAAGAAAGGAATGTGAGAAGAAGGCGACGCAGGGAAGAAAGGCGACGCAAGGGAAGAAGGCGGCGCAAAGAGAAGCAGGAACTGAAGAAAGGCGACGAAGGGAAGAAGGCGACGGCAAGGGAAAGCAGGAATGGGAAGAAGGACGACACAAGGGAAATAAGGCGACGCAAGGAAGGAAGGGCGACGCAGAGGGAAAGCAGGAACGGGAAAGAAGAGGCGAAGCAAGGAAGAAAGGCGATGGAATGGAAAGCAGGAACGGGAAGAAAGGCGACGCAAGAGTAAAGGCAGGAATGGGAAGAAAAGGCGACAGAAGGGAACCAGGAACGGTAAGAAAGCGATGGCAGGGAATGCAGGAACTGGAAGAAGGGCGACGCGAGAAGCAGGAATGGGGGAAGAAAGGCGAGGCAGGGAACGCAGGAACGGAAGAAAGGCAACGGAACGGAAAGATGAACGGGAAAGAAAGGCGACGCGAGGGAGGAAAGGCGACGCAAGGAAGAAGAGGCGATGAACGGGAAAGGAGGAAGGAAAAAATGGGCGAAGCAGGGAAGAAAGGCGACGTGCAGGGGAAGTAAGGTGAGGGCAAGGGAAAGCAGGAACGGGAAGAAAGAGGCGTGGCAAGGGAAAGCAGACGGGAAGAAAGGCACGCAGGGGAGAAAGTCGACGGAAGGGAAGGCGGAATGGGAAGAAAGGCGACGCAAGGAAGAAAGGTGACGCTGGAGACGCAGGAACGGAAGGTAAGGCTTCGGAAGGGAACGCAAGGAATGAGAAGAAATGTGAAGCAGGGAAACGCCGAACGGGAAGAAAGGCGAGGCAAGGGAAGGAGGAACGGTAGGAAGGCGATGCAAGGGGAGGAAAGGCTGATGGCAAGCGAAAGAAAGGCGACGCAAGGGAAAGCAGGAACGAGAAGAAAAAAAAAGGGGGCCCCAAACCGCCAGGGAAAGTTAGGAACGGAGAAAGGCGACGAAAATGGAAGATAGGCGACGCAAGGGAAAGCAGGAATGGTAAAAAAGGCGACGGAAGGGTTAAAAAGGCGACGCAAAGGGAAGCAGGAACGGGAATAAAGGCCACGCAAGGGAAGAAAGGCCGAAGCAAAGGGAAGAAAGCAGGGCGACGCAAGGAAAAAGCAGATCGAGAAGAAAGGTGACGCAAGGATAGAGAATGGCACGACAAAGACAAAGCAGAAAACGGGAAGTAAGGCGTCATGAAGGAAAGCAGTAACGAGAAAGAAAGGGCGAAGAAAGGGTAAGCAGAAGGGGAAGAAAGGCGTTGCAAGAGGAAAGGATGGACGGTAAAAAATGAAACGCAGAGGGAAGAAAGCCTACAGCAGGAAGAAAGGCGGCGGCAAGGGAAGCCGGACTGTAAGAAAGGCACGCCAGGGAAAGAAACTGTACAGGACGGGAAAGCAGAAACGGAAGTTAAGGCGACGCAAGGGAAAGCGGAACGGTAAGAAAAGGCGAACGCAAGGGAAGAAAGGCGACGCAAGAGGGAAAGCAGGACGAGAAGAGAGGCGACGCAAGGGAAGAAAGGCGACGCAAGGGAAAGTAGGAACGGGAAGAAAGGCGACGGAAGGTAATAAAGGCGACGCAAGAGAAAGCTGGAATGGAAAGTAAGGCGACGCAACGGAAGAAAGGCAACACAAGGGAAAGCATGAACGGGAAGAAAGGCGACGCAAGTGAAGGAAGGCGACGCAAGAGAAGCAAGGCGATGCAAGGGAAAGCATGAACGGGAAGAAAGGCGACGCAAGGCAAGAAAGACGGAGCAAGGGAAGAAAGGCGTCGCAAGGGAAGCAAGACGACGCAAGGGCAAGCTGGAATGAGAAGAATGGCGACGCAAGGGAAAGCATGAACGGGAAGAAAGGAGACGCAAGGGAAGAAAGGCGACGCAAGGGAAAGCGGGAACGGGAAGAAAGGCGATGCGACGGAAGAAAGGCGATGCTAGGGAAAGCAGGAACAAGAAGAAAGGCGACGCAAGGGAGGAAAGGCGACGCAAGGGAAAGCGGGAAAGGGAAGAAAGGCGATGCGACGGAAGAAAGGCGATGCTAGGGAAAGCAGGAACGGGAAGAAAGGCGACGCAAGGGAAGAAAGGCGAAGCAAGGGAAGAAAGGCGACGCAAGGGAAAGCAGAAACGGGAGGTAAGGCGTCAGAAGGGAAAGCAGGAACGAGAAGAAAGGCGAAGCAAGGGTAAGCAGGAAGGGGAAGAAAGTCGTTGCAAGGGAAAGGAGGGACGGTAAGAAAGGAGATGCAAGGGAAGAAAGCCTACGCAAGGGAAGAAAGGCGACGCAAGGGAAGAAAGGCGACGCAAGGGAAAGCAGGAACGGGAAGAAAGGCGACGCAACGGAAATAAGGTGACGCAAGGGAAGGAAGGCGACGCAAGGGAAAGCAGGAACGGGAAGAAAGGCGACGGAAGGGAAGAAAGGCGATGGAAGGGAAGAAAGTCGACGCAAGGGAAAGCAGGAACGGGAAGAAAGGCGACGCACGAAAAGAAAGTCGACGCAAGGGAAATTAGTAACGGGAAGAAACGGGACGCAAGGGAAGAAACGGGACACAAGAGAAAGCACGAACGGGAAGAATTAACGCCGCAAGGGAAGATAGGTGACGCACGGTAAAGCAGGAACGGGACGAATGGCGACGCACGGGAAGGAAGGCGACGCACGGGAATGCCGGAACGGTTAGTAAGGCGATGCAAGGGAAGAACGGCTACGCAGGCGAAGAAAGGCGACGCAAGGGAAAGCCAGAACGAGAAGGAAGGTGACGCAAGGGAGAGAAGGGAATGAAGAAAAAGCGACGCAGGGAAGAAAGGCGGCGAAGGGAAAGCAAGGAACTGGACTGTAAGAAAGGCGACAGCAAGGGAAGAAAGGCGACGCAAGGGAAGGCAGGAATGGGGGAAGAAGGACGACACAAGGAAATAAGGGCGACCAAGGGAAGGAAGGGCGACGCCAGGGGAAGCAGGAACGGGAAGAAGGCGACGCAAGGAAGAAAGAGGACCGCAAGGAAGAAGGCGTCGCGAAGGGAAGGAAGGCGACGCAAGGGAAAGCAGAAATGAGAGAAAAGCGACACAAGGTAAGAAAGGCCGACGCAAAGGGAAAGCAGGAGCGAGAGAAAGGCGACACAAGGGAAGAAAGGTGACGCAAGAGAAAGCAGAAACGGAAGTAAGGCCCGGAAGGGAAGCAGGAACGGGAAGAAAAGCTTTGCAAGGGAAAGGAGTGAATGGTAAGAAAGGCGAGGGCAAAGGGAAACGCTCCACAAGCGAAGAAAGGCGACGTAAGGGAAAGCAGGACGAGAAGAAGGCGAACGCACGACAAGAAAGTCGACGCGAGGGAAAGTTGTAACGGGAAGAAAGGCGACGCAAGGGAAGAAATGCGATGGCAGGGTAAGCTCGAACGGGAAGTAAGGCGACGCAAGGGTAAGAAAATAAGGCGACGCAAGGGAAATAACGCACGCAAGGGATCAAGGCGACCCAGGGAAAGAAGGAACGGGAAGAAATGCGACGCAAGGGAATAACGCGACGCAAGGGGAAAGCAAGGGCGACGCAAGGGAAGCATAACGGGAAGAAGAAAGGAAGACGCCCAAGGGACGAAAGGCGTCAGCAAGGGAAGAAAGGCGCGGAAGGAAAGCAGTAATGAGAAGAAAGGCGACGCAAGGGAAAGCAGGAATGGGAAGAAAGGCGACGCAACGGAAAGCAGGAAAGAGAAGAGAGGCGACGCAAGGGAAGAAAGGCGGCGCAAGGGAAGAAAGGCAATGCAAGAGAAAGCAGAAACGGGAAATAAGGTGACGGAAAGGAAAGTAGGAACAAGAAGAAAGGCGACGCAAGAGAAAGCAGGAACGAGAAGAAAGGCGACGCACGAAAAGAAAAGTCGACCAGGGAAAGTAGTAAACGGGAAGAAAAGGCGACTCAAGGGAAGAAATGCGACGCAAGGGTAAGCCGAACGGGAAGGGCAAGGCGACGCAAGTAAGCAGGAATGAAGAAGAAAGGGCGACGCAAGGGAAGAAAGGCAACGCAAGAAGAAGAAAGGGCGACGCAAGAAGAAAGGCGACGCAAGGGAAAGCAGGAAATGGTAAGAAAGGCGACGCAAGGGAAAGCACGAACGGGAAGAAAAGGCGATGCAAGGGAAGAAAGCACGCAAGGGAGAAAGGCGTCACAAGGGAAGCAAGGCGACGCAAGGCATAGAGGATGAGAACGAAAGGCGACGGGCCCAGGGGAAGCAGGAATGGGAAGAAAGGCGACGCAAGGGAAGAAAGGCGACGCAAGATAAAAAAGGAACGGGATGTTAGGCGACGCATGGGAAAGGAGCAAAGGTAAGAAAGGCGATGCAAGGGAAGAACGGCTACGCAAGCGAAGAAAGGCGACGCAAGGGAAAGCAGGAAAGAGAAGCAAGGCGACGCACGGAAAGAAAGTCGAAGCAAGGGAGAGTAGGAACGGGAGGAAAGCTGACGCAAGGGAAAGCAGGAACGAGAAGAAAGGTGACGCAAGGGAAAGCAGGCGCGGGAACAAAGGCGACGCACGGGAAAGCAGGAACGAGAAGAAAGCTGACACAAGGGTAAGCCGGAATGGGAGGAAAAACGATGCAAGGGAAAGCTGGAACTACAAGGACGGTGACGCAAGGGAAAGCAGGAACGGTAAGAAAGGGTACGCAAGGGAAGAAAGGAGACGCAAGGGAAGAAAGGAGACGCAAGGGAAAGCAGGAATGGTAAAAAAGGCGACGCAAGGGTAGAATGGCTAGGCAAGGGAAAGCAGGAATGGGAAGAAAGGCGATGCTAGGGAAGAAAGGCGATGCAAGGGAAGAAAGGCGACGCACGGGAAAGCAGGAAGGGGAAGAAAGGCGACGCAAGGGAAGAAAGGCGATGCAAGAGAACGCACGAACGGGAAGAAAGGCGACGCAAGGGAACGCAGGAACCGGAAGAAAGGCGACGGAAGGGAAGAAAGGCGATGCAAGGGAAAGGAGGAACGGGAAGAAAGGCGACGCAAGAGAAAGCAGGAACGGGAAGAAAGGCGACGCAAGGGAAGAAAGGCGACGCACGGTAAAGCAGGAACGGGATGAATGGCGACGCACGGGAAGAAGGCGACGGAAGGGAAGAAAGGCGACGCACGGGAAAGCAGGGAAAAGGGGAAAAAAGGCAATGCAAGGGAAGAAAGGCGACGCAGGAGAAGAAAGGTGACGCAAGGGAAGGCAGGAACTGCAAGAAAGGCGACGCGAGGAAAGAAAGGCGACGCAAGAGAAAGCAGAAACGGGAAGTAAGGCTTCAGAAGGGAAAGCAGGAATGAGAAGAAAGGCGAAGCAAGGGTAAGCAGGAACGGGAAGAAAGGCGATGCAAGGGAAGAAAGGCGTCGCAAGCGAAGAAAGGCGACGCAAGCGAAGAAAGGCGACGCAAGTGAAAGCAGGAACGCAAAGAAAGGCGGCGCACGGAAATAAAGTCGAAGCAAGGGAAAGTAGGAACGGGAAGAAAGGCGACGCAAGGGATCGCAGGAACGAGAAGAATGGCGACGCAAGGAAAGAAAGGCGGCGCAAGGGAAAGCAGGAACGGGAAGAAAGGCGATGCATGGGAAGAAAGCTGACGCAAGGGAAAGCAGGAACGGGAGGAAAGGCGACGCAAGGGAAAGCAGGAACGGGAAGAAAGGCGACGCAAGGGAAATCAGGAACGGGAAGAAAGGCGCGAAGGGAAAGAAGGAGAAGGTGGCAAGGGAAGGAGGAACGGAAGAAGGCGACGCAAGAAGAAAGCAGGAATGGAAGAAGGCGACGGAAAGGGAACCGGAACGGGAAAGAAAGGCGATGGAAGGGAATGCAGGGAACTGGGAAGAAAGGGCGACGCAAGAGAAAGCAGGAATGGGAAGAAAGGCGACGGCAAGGGAAACGACAAGGAAACGGGAAGAAAGGCGACGGAAGGGAAAAGCAGGAACGGGAAGAGAAGGGCGACGCAGGGAGAAAGGCGACGCAAGGGAAAAGGCGAACGGGAAAGAGGAAGGAAAAAATGGCGAAGGCAAGGGAAGAAAGGCGACGCAGGGGAAGAAAGGGACGCAAGGGAAAGCAGGAACGGGAAGAAAGGGCGTGCAAGGGAAAGCAGGAACGGGAAGAAAGGCAACGCAAGGGAAGAAAGGCGACGCAAGGGAAAGGAGGAATGGGAAAGAAAAGGCGACGCAAGGGAAGAAAAGGCGACGCAAGAAAAGCAGAAAGCGGAGAACGGTCGAAGGAAAGCAGGAAAGAGAAGAAATGGGAATGCAAGGGAAAGCAGGAAAAGGCGCGGAAGGGAAAGGCGAGCAAGGGAAAGAGGAACGAGAAGAAAGGCGACGCAAGGGAAGAAAGGCACGAGCAAGGAAAAGGACAAGGCAGAGAGCACGGGAAAGAAGGATCGAAAGAAAGGCACGCAAAGAGAGAAAGGCGACGCAAGGGAAAGCAAGCATGGTAAAAAGGACGGGAAGGTAAAAGGCGTCGCAAGGGAAAGCAGGAACGGAAGAAAGGGCCAAGCAAGGGAAGAAAAGCGAAGCAGGGAAGAAAGGCGACGCAAGGGAAAGCGGACGGTAAGAAAGGGACGACAAGGGAGAAAGGCGACGAACAAAAGAGAAACGGGAAAATAAGGCGCAGCAAGGGAAAGCAGGAACGGAAGATAAGGCAAAGGGTAAGGGAAGGGTAAACAGAGCGTGCAAGGGAAAGGAGGCAGAATGGAGCGCAGGGAAGAAAGCCTACGCAAGGGAAGAAGGCGGCGCAAGGGAAAGCCGGAACGTGTAAGAAAGGCACGCAGGGAAGAAACGTACGCACGGGAAAGCAGAGAACGGGAAGAAAGGCGACGCAAGGGAAAGCAGGAACGGAAGAAGGCGACGCAAGGGGAAGAAAGGCGACGCAAGGGAAACAGGGGAAACGAGAAGAGAGGCGACGGCAAGGGAAAAAAGGCCGAAGCAAGGGAAAGTAAGGAACGGGAAAAAGGCGACGGAAGGGTAATAAAGGGCGAACGCAAGAGAAAGCTGGAATGGAAAGTAAGGCGACGCAAACGGAAGAAAGGCAACACAAGGGAAAGCCATGAACGGGAAGAAGGCGACGCAAGGGAAAAGGGGGGGGGGCCGACGGAAGGAAAAGAAAGGCAAGGGAATGGAAGGGAAAAAGGCAGAACGGGAAAGAAACAACCAAGGGCAAAGGGAAAAAGGGAGCAAGGGAAGGAAGGCGCCGCAAGGGAAGCAAGGCGAGCAAGGGAAAGGGAATGAGGGAAGAAAGGCGACCAAGGGGAAAGCAGAAGGGAAAAGGGGAAAGAACGCAAGGGAAGGAAAGGAAGGCGACCGGCAAGGGGAAAAGGGAAAGACCGGGGAAGAAAAGGCGGAATGCGGGAACGGGGAAAAAGGAAAAGGCGTTGCTAGGGAAAAGCAGGAACAAGAAAAAAGGCGCGCAAGGGAGGAAAGGGCGACGCAAGGGAAAGCGGGAAAGGGAAGAAAGGCGATGCGACGGAAGAAAGGCGATCTAGGGAAAGCAAGGAACGGGAAGAAAGGCGACGCAAGGGAAAGGAAAGGCGAAGCAAGGGAAAAGGCGAACGCAAGGGAAGCAGAAACGGGAAAAAAAAAAAAAAAAAAAAAAAAAAAAAAAAAAAGGGGGGGGGGGGGGGGGTAAGAAAGGGGGCAAAGGGAAAAAAGCAAGGGAAACGGAGAAGGGAAAGGGGCGAAGCAAGGGAAAGCAGGAAGGGGAAGAAAGCGGCAAGGGAAAAAGGGAACCGGGAAGGAAGGGAGAAGGGGCAAAGGGGAAGAAAGGCGACGGAAGGGAAGAAAGGCGATGGAAGGGAAGAAAGTCGACGCAAGGGAAAGCAGGAACGGGAAGAAAGGCGACGCACGAAAAGAAAGTCGACGCAAGGGAAATTAGTAACGGGAAGAAACGGGACGCAAGGGAAGAAACGGGACACAAGAGAAAGCACGAACGGGAAGAATTAACGCCGCAAGGGAAGATAGGTGACGCACGGTAAAGCAGGAACGGGACGAATGGCGACGCACGGGAAGGAAGGCGACGCACGGGAATGCCGGAACGGTTAGTAAGGCGATGCAAGGGAAGAACGGCTACGCAGGCGAAGAAAGGCGACGCAAGGGAAAGCCAGAACGAGAAGGAAGGTGACGCAAGGGAGAGAAGGAATGAGAAGAAAGGCGACGCAAGGGAAGAAAGGCGGCGCAAGGGAAAGCAGGAACTGTAAGAAAGGCGACGCAAGGGAAGAAAGGCGACGCAAGGGAAAGCAGGAATGGGAAGAAGGACGACACAAGGGAAATAAGGCGACGCAAGGGAAGGAAGGCGACGCAAGGGAAAGCAGGAACGGGAAGAAAGGCGACGCAAGGGAAGAAAGAGGACGCAAGGGAAGAAAGGCGTCGCAAGGGAAGAAGGCGACGCAAGGGAAAGCAGGAATGAGAAGAAAGGCGACACAAGGGAAGAAAGGCGACGCAAGGGAAAGCAGGAGCGAGAAGAAAGGCGACACAAGGGAAGAAAGGTGACGCAAGAGAAAGCAGAAACGGGAAGTAAGGCGCCGGAAGGGAAAGCAGGAACGGGAAGAAAAGCTTTGCAAGGGAAAGGAGGAATGGTAAGAAAGGCGATGCAAGGGAAGAACGGCTTCACAAGCGAAGAAAGGCGACGTAAGGGAAAGCAGGAACGAGAAGAAAGGCGACGCACGACAAGAAAGTCGACGCGAGGGAAAGTTGTAACGGGAAGAAAGGCGACGCAAGGGAAGAAATGCGATGCAAGGGTAAGCACGAACGGGAAGTAAGGCGACGCAAGGTAAGAAAGGCGACGCAAGGGAAATAACGCACGCAAGGGAAGCAAGGCGACGCCAGGGAAAGAAGGAACGGGAAGAAAGGCGACGCAAGGGAAATAACGCGACGCAAGGGAAGCAAGGCGACGCAAGGGAAAGCATGAACGGGAAGAAAGGAGACGCAAGGGAAGAAAGGCGTCGCAAGGGAAGAAAGGCGACGGAAGGGAAAGCAGTAATGAGAAGAAAGGCGACGCAAGGGAAAGCAGGAATGGGAAGAAAGGCGACGCAACGGAAAGCAGGAAAGAGAAGAGAGGCGACGCAAGGGAAGAAAGGCGGCGCAAGGGAAGAAAGGCAATGCAAGAGAAAGCAGAAACGGGAAATAAGGTGACGGAAAGGAAAGTAGGAACAAGAAAGAAAGGCGAACGCCCAAAAAGAAAAAGGGAAAAAAGCAAAGGAACGAGAAGAAAGGCGACGCAAACGAAAAGAAAGTCTGACGCAAGGGAAGTAGTAACGGGAAGAAGGAAGCGCGCAAAGGGGAAGAAATGCGACGCAAGGGTAAGCACGAACGGGAAGCAAGGCGACGCAAGGTAAAGCAGGAGATGAGAAGAAGGAGGCGACGCAAGAGAAGAGAAGGGCGACGCAAGGGAAGAAAGGCGACGCAAGGAAGCAGGAATGGTAAGAAAGGCGACGGAAGGAAAGCTGAACGGGAAAGAAGGCGACGCAAGGTAAGAATACGACGCATGGGAAGAAATGCGACGAAAGGAAAGCATCGAACGGGAAGAAAGGCGATGCAGGGAAAGAAGGCGACGCAAGGAAGAAGGGTCACAGGGGAAGCAAGGCGACGCAAGGCATAGCAGGATTTGAGAAGAAAGGCGACGCAGGGAAAGCAGGAATGGAAGAAAGGCGACGGCAAGGGAAGAAAGGCGCCGCAAGATTAAAAGGAACGGGATGTTAGGCGACGCATGGGAAGGGAGCAAAAGGTAGAATGCGATGCAAGGGAAGACGGCTACGCAAGCGAAGAAGGAGGCGACGCAAGGGAAAGCAGGAAAGAGAAGTAAGGCGAACGCACGGAAAGAAGAGAGTCGAAGCAAGGGAGTGTAGGAACGGAGGAGGAAAAGCTACGAGGAAAAGCAGGACGGAAGAAAGGTGACGCAAAGGGAAAGCCAGGTGCGGAACAAAGGCGCGCAACGGGAAAGCAGGAACGAGAGAAGCTGACACAGGGTAAGGAAGCCGGATGGGAGGAAAACGATGGCAAAGGAAAGCGGGAACTACAATGACGGTGACGGCAAGGGAAAGCAGGGAACTGTAAGAAAGGGTCGCAAGGGAAGAAAGGAGACGCAAGAAGGGAAGAAAGGAGACAAAGGGAAAGCAGGGGAATATGGACAAAACAAGGCGACCGCAAGGGAAATGGCATAGGAAGGGCAAGCAGGAATGGGAATACCGCGATGCTAGGGAAGGACAGGCGTTCAAGGGAAGAAATGCGACGCACGGGAAAAGAAAGGCAAGGGAAAGAAAGGCGAACGCAAGGGAAGGAAATAGCGATGCAGAGAACGAACGAACGGTAAGAAAGAGGCGACGCAAGGGAACGAAGGAACCGGGAAGAAAAGGCGACAGGAAGGGAAGAAAAGGCGATGCAGGGAAAGGAGGAACGGGAAGAATCGACGCAAGAGGAAGCAGGAACGGGAAGAAAAGAGGCGACGCAAGGGAGAAACGCGACGCACGTAAAAGCAGGAACGGGATGAATGGCGACGCACGGGAAGGAAGGCGGCGGAAATGGAAGAAAGGCTGACTCAGCGTTGAAATCACGGAAAGGGGAAAAAAGGCGATGCAAGGGGAAGAAAGCGATGCAAGAGAAACGCACGAACGGGAAGAAAGGCGACGCAAACGTGAACGCAGGACCGGAAGAAATGCGACAGAAGGGAAGAAAGGCATGCAAGGGAAGGCGTAACGGAGAGAAAGGCGACCAAGAGAAAGCACTCAGGACGTGAATAAAGGCGACGCAAGGGAAGAAGACGCGACGCACGGTAAAGCATTGAACGGGATGACTGGCGACGCACGGGAAGGAGGCGGCGGACAGGGAAGAAAGGCGACGCACGGGAAAGCAGGAAGGGAAAAAAGGCGGCAAGGGAGAAGGCGACGCAGGAGAAGAAAGGGGACGCACGTGAAGCAGGAACTGCAAGAAAAGGCGACGCGAGGAAGAAAAGGCGACGCAAAGAGAAAGGCAGAAACGGGAAGTAAGGCTCAGAAGGGAAAGCCGGAATGAGAAGAAGGGCGAAGCAAGGTAAGCAGGAACGGGAAGAAAGGCGATGCAAGGGAAGAAAGAGAGGAGTCGCAAGCGAAGAATGCGACGCAAAGCGAAGAAAGGCGACGCAAGAAAGCCATGAACGGAAGAAAGGGCGATGCACGGGAAGAAAGCTGACGCAAAGGAAAGCAGGAACGGAGGAAAGGCGACGGCAAGGGAAAGCAAGAAACGGGAAGAAAGGCGACGCAGGTAAAATCAGGAATGGAAGAAAGGCGACGGAAGGGAAACAGGAACATGAATAAAGGCGATTGAAGGGAATGCAGGACTGGAAGAAAAGGCAGACGGCAATATAAGCAGGATGGGCAAAAGGCGACGGAGAGGGAACACAGGACCGGGAAGAAAGGCGATGGAAGGGATGCAGGAACGGGGAAGAAGGGCCGACGCAAGAGAAGCAGGAATGGAAAGGAAAGGCGAAGCAAGGGAACGCAGGAACGGGAAGAAAGGCGACTGAAGGGAAAGCAGGAACTGTAAAACGTCGGACGCAGGGAGTAAAGGCGACGCAAGGGAAGAAGTCGATGCAACGGGAAAGGAGGAAGGGAAAAAATGGCGAAGCAAGGGAAGAAAAGGCGACGCATGGAAGTAAGGTGATGCAATGTAAAGGCAAGGAATCGGAAGAAATGCCGTGGCAAG
>JADANK010000601.1:0-27872 GCA_021292215.1 Lophura nycthemera
TTCTTATACATGGTGAAAGCAAAATTTAGGGTGACCGGATTCTCTTCAAAAGTCCCATCATCTGTCCAGTGCTGTTGATCAATTTTATTTCCAAGTAGGCATTCTATTCTGTTCTAAAGGAGGAAAAATTATTAGCAATAGCTAATTCTTACCACAGGATTTTCCACAAACCAAATCAGTTAAAAAAAAAGAAAATGAAAAAAAAGAAGTTTTATAACTGTGGAGGTTAAGCATAGTAGTTTTTCTCAAATACATTAGGTATGACATAGATCTCATACACAGTCCAGTCTACATCTAATGTTAAATATGCAAATTGAAGACGATTCCTCAAGGTACTACAGTTCAAACACATAGCCACATTATGATCTCAACTAATTACAGCTTCTGTATGTTTAACTGCTTTTAACTCCATCAAGTGACAGTAGAGCTCCATAGTTTAGCACAAACAACAAAGCTTTATCTATAGCACGAACCTTTTCTGTTCCTAGTTTTGTAGTATTAGCTGGGTGCCCCAAATACCTCATCAGCTGAGATATCCAAATGTAAATTATTATCATCTAATAAACACCACAGGTTGTTTTTCAGAGCAGATAACGAGGTAACAAGAACTGAACCTACCATCTTCATTTTATTGCTATGTCTGTAGCACTGCATTATGCTAACCCATCTCTCAGCTGGAATGAGGGAATGATGACCATTTGCACATTTATATTTTTATAGAAAACAGCATTACCTTTTTCCCCCCTGCAGCTTCTATATCATTTTGATCTGTGATCTCCAGATTCAACAATTTTGGAAACAGCCTTTCTGTACTAGAAATTGTCACAGACTCTGCACTATCTTAACCTTCATAGCCCCTGTTACAATTTCCCAGATTCCACTACTTTACCAGTCCTACAAAAAATTGGGGAAGAAAAGCCACTACAGAAAATTTAGCACTGCAGTAGATCATTGCTACCTCACAGAAGTTGCAAAGACTGACAACAAATCCCAGTTTAGCTTGATGAGGTTAGTGAATTCAACACTCAACTCTAATTTAACTGTAAACATTACAAAAAATTATTATTTCAAACTACAATTAGCAGAAAACTAGGACATACCATGACACGTGCTGCCAGTTGTTGTTCTCCCCTTTTCTCTAGAAGGCTGAAAATAAGACCCAGCTGAAACAAAGCTTGAGTGAGAGGTGCAGTGCTGCTCTCCTCCTTAAGGTAATCGATCAGATCAAAGGCCTTTTTCAGAGACTCTTTTCCTAGACTGCAGGAACAGAACATTGAAATGGTTTAAGTGATAACATCTGTATTGCCCAAGTTACAATAACCTCCATTACACTAACAGAGTAATAGATGAATAGAGAGAGTAATAAGAAATGCTTCAGATGTAAACGTTTTTGTATTACAACATCAGCAAGAAGATAGTGACACTAACTTTACATTAATGTCTTCAATTAACATAAACTGAAATAGGTAGAAAGATATAAAAATGACATCCAAAAATATTTATCATAAATGAGGGTACTCTACTAAAGGAAAGTGATATCCAAGAGGTCTTCTAGATCATTCAGCCTCACAACAAGTAGCGCCAACAGTGAAAGAGCTGGGGAGCAGCCAGTAAAAATTTAAAAGGCAAACCCCTTACTTGTCTATGGAGGAGTATTCATTGACAGAATACAGAAAAAAAAACAAACAGCAGACTAGGAGACAACTAAAGAAAATAACGTCTTCCAGCAACGGAAGCAAGTATGTGCATCTGGGATGCAAACAAATGGATGCTGCTCTAAGAGAAGAAAAAACAATGAAAAACAGAGAGATGACATCTCAAACCAATATGGAAGCATCAATGAAACAATAATTAAAAAAAAAAAAAAATATATATATATAGTGAACAATATAAGTTTTAAGAAGCTAATGAAGACTGAATAAAAACTTCTCTAAAGCAGCCATCACCACAATCCAGATATGATTTGACTTGGAAAAACCTGCAATTCATATTAATTATGTTTTCCAATACGGAAGTCTTACCGTGCAAGGCTGAAAATATTGTTGATCAAATTGGCTCTGTCTTTAGCACTTAAAGCAGTGTGGTTTTTTTTCAACAGATCAATCAGTGTTTCCCAGTCTTCATCATAATTTACTATGTAATAACCATTCATGTCTACATTGAATTTTATCCATTCCACCTCTTCTGGAAGTTCAATGGCAGCTAATGGACAGACAGCCAGTTAGCAGCAGACAGTAAGACATAGCATCTGTTCTTTCAAATCCAAATGTATGAAGTTGTACTTCTAGAGAGTTATTAATTCATTTTCCACTCACTAGTACCCCCTACTATGAGGGGGAATAGGCAGCAAAAATATTCCAAGTGAAGGCTCCAAAATATTGGACTGTACTTCTTCACCTTTCCAAGCTACATCTGACTAGTGAACAATATAATAACAGCCCCTTCTACATCTATGCATGCTAAAATATAACAAAGGAAAAACAACACGACAGGTAACTGCCATAGCACTGTGAACAATTTTCGTAAGCGATGCTCTCCTATCCAGAAACAGATAGGAACACTTCTCACTCATGATGACTGTGTGTAATAGGTAATAGGGCACACTCTATTACTCTTGAGATCAGGACAAGTATTTCAATATGCTAAATCAAGCCTGAGGCTTGATAAGACAGTAAAATTAACACTATTATTCTATAGTCAGGGCTTGTGAGTTACTATGTATTCTACTATTACAGTTAATTTGATAGAAGTAAACTACTGCAAACTATTACAAACTACTACAAAGTAAAAAAAATAAAATAAAATAACAGCAGCAGATGTTAGGAGAAGGGCTAAGCTCCACAAGTGATAGCATGCTTTCAAATTAAAGGAGTAGTTTGTAGGGAAGGATAAAAACAAGTCAAGTTTTAAGAATTTTGAATTAATGATAAGAAACAAATTTATAAGATGCTTTCATATTGAATCCATATCCACTCTTAAACCTTTCAACATTGTGCAACCAAACCAGTTAAGTCTCCATTGGCACCTGCAGCCCTTACTAGTTAAGCGAGACTTGCTGCCAACACTCCTTTCTAATAACCCTGTCCCAGTCTCTCATACTGAATTACCAATGACACATTACACAAATAAACTGACAATTAGAGGTGACATTAAGGTGAATGAAAGGACATAATTTAGTTTCAAAGACAACTAGACACAAAAAAGGAAAACTTTGGGGAATGGGAAAAAAAGTTCGTTAATTCAATTAATTCTGTAATTATTGTCCAAGTTTTCAATCTGCAGAGCAAATGCAATGTTATTCAAACTTAGTAAACGTTCTACTCCAAACTCTTTTATATGCCTCTCCTTCTCTTACATCCTACACATCCAAATTTCTACAGTGAATGAATAACTAGTATGATGAAGATGAGATCACCAACCAGGACATTTGAAATCAGCCTACTTATGTATTAATTATAAGATTCACATTCAATTAAACAACTTTGTTTTTCCATTCTGATAATTCACAAAGACTCTTACTAAACATCCATGTCAAATTAAAAAGTTTAGGAATAATTGAGGGCTTTGTAAAGGCAACATCAAAATGGCACTAACAATATACTTATTTGCAGAATTTATACCATTTCTAAAGTCACTTCTGAGGGCTGGAAATTTGTAAAATACAGTAAACAGCAAACATCAAGATCAGCTCTACACATCTGATTTTTATTTTCTACATTTTTATTTTAAATAGTAGAGGCAGGAGATAGATTTATGAATTAAATGTAATTGCAAGGTAAATACAGTGTATGGGAAATTTAACAAAGAAAAAATGTTTCTTCATTGAGATGGTGTAAAACAGTGAGTAAGAGTCACTTAAAATGCAAAAAATTATTGATGTCAGTGGAACAAAGAGGGAAATATCTGAAATGATTTTAGCACAATACTACATGACACTGTAAACAAATATTCACGTGGTATGGAGAAAAACAGGACAGAAGTAAAACAACAACACAAAGACATGAAATTTAAGGTTCGAACTAGCTAATGCAGTAAAAGCAGAGCATCTATCTGAAAAGATCGTACAGTTTCAAGTTTTACAATAGCTTTCTCAAAAACTTAATCTGTTCCAGACGGAATACATTCTTGTGACAAGAAACAAAGTAAATAATATTTGAGCTGAAAGTAACTTCTTCAGATTTCAGTACATTGGCAGAGCAACTCCAATCGTATTCGCTCCCTTAAGGATATGCAGCTCAAGACAGTTCAGGCATGCATTAGGATAAGAAGAGAACAAGATTTAACAAATTCCAGACCTGTGTTTCTGTCCATGTTGTTGTCAGTTCTTTAACAACACTCTTTGATGAGAGACCTTACTGTGCTTTAATCTGGGTCTCTGCAATTATTTTGTATTCTATGGGTCTTCATCTTTGCATCCTATGCTCAGAAAGGTCAGTAATCTGTAATACTTAAATTAAAATGGCTTCCAAAGTTTTGAGTCACATACCTGATTTCTGGTCCAGTAAATATGCATTAATGCAATGGGTAAAGTTGCACCTATTAGTTGTGTAGGTGAGAGGAATATCCCAGAGATAACTACAAAGAGAAGCATATATTATGCACAATTTATTATTTGTCTTGAAGGTTACTGTGTTTTGGTTTTTAATTTAAGCATTTAATACATTAAAATTACACTGCATGCTGCATAATAAAGTATAAATAACATTCATATAATCTGAATATGATAGAAGAAAACACATACAGCTTTTTTAAAAATTATTATTCCTATCACGTTGAGAAAATTTCCTAGTACTTATTTCTTAGTTCCAGCATGCTAAGTACCTTGCCCAAAGTAATGTGGACAGAAAATCTTCAGCTGTATCAGAAATTCAGCCAGTACTATTTTCAGTTCAGTCTAGTGTTTCTTTCTTCCTGTTTCATTAAAAACAAACAACAAAAAACCCAACAAAACAATTCAGGTTGATTCAAATACAAGACTCAGATTTCAAATCATGGTAATAGAAACCATAATTGACTGCACATCACCAGTACTGACCCAAGTGAACTGCAAACTGAACGAATAAATGCTAACTTGCTTCATAAAGATGATTGGGATGTGTTTATTTAGAGAAAATTTAACTTTAAGTGAGGCAAAACAAATTGTAGATACACATCCTAGTTTGACAGGGGGTCCTTCCATGAAGGACTCACATGGAGCACTCATCAAAAACTTTCCATGCACTTCCCAAACTGATATCCACCAGACACAGAATGACAATCAAGCCTAACAATCTTTCCCTTCCAACCATAAACCGTTTTTCTTCTTCCTCTCCAAAAAAACAAAACACAGCCCTGTAACTTTCAGCATCTCAAGAGACAAATTCCTTCCATGGGTTTGATTGTGGAAGAAGATGCAAAGAATTTAGTTCTTATTAAGACTTCACATAACTGTATAAAATCACCAAATTCTCTAAAAGGGTTCTAGCTTATGATACTTCATTTTGCTACAAAATACAGTTAATTTTCATAATATAAGACATGTTTGCAATAAATTCACTTTTACAATTAACAGCAGCCTCACCTTTGCTTCTTCAGAACTTATGTACGTACTTCCTTTTATTTTTTGGTACAATAAAAATTGCCTGTGGTCTATTCAGCCATTTGCTGTCAAGCACTAGCGCCATCTTAAAAATTTTTAAGCCAAGAAAGCTTTGATTCTGGTTTTATACTTTACTGTAACAAGGCACAAGATGCACAATGAACACTGACAGAAAGGAAAAGCAGCTCTACATCTCTAAAGAAAGGGAAATCAGCAACTTGTAGAGACTTCTGCAATGCAGCCTTTTTCAATTTCTCATTAATTTTTTTCTCACACATAATCTCCTGAAAGATATCTTTACCTGTGAGGTTAGGCTTTGGATATCAAATAAACTAAGCAGTGCATTCTACCATTTACCACAACTCATCAAGTCATGCTTAAAAGCTTCAGAAAACAAGAAGCAGCTTACAAAGGAAGCTCACAGAATATTAACAGTTGCTTAGGTAGAAATAGGCATAGATCATCAATTATTTTTCCAGTGCAAATATTAGATGTACGTTCTGTGCTAAATTATCTTATTATCTCATTATTAATTGTATTATTGTTATTATTATGTTATTATTATTGTAAGAACACCAGGAGGCCTCCATGGATCAACAAGGAGCTCCTGAACTTTGGAACAAAAAGAAAGTCCATAGGGAGTGGAAGCAGGAATGGGTTACCGTTATTGGTATTCCACATCATAACATCAAGTAGTGCACTGGGAGTTAAAGAGTTAAAGCTGCAGTTTTGGGTATCTGTCCCAGAAGAGAAGACCTACATACCCCAGAGGACTTTGTGTTTAGAGAGGAGATATAATCCCTGGCAAGGTCACCTGATGTGCATTTTTCTCTTTTCGATCATCAGGCTCTCCTCCCTGCTGCTCGTCCCAACTGCACACCCTGCCTCAGCATTAGTGTAAGGCTTTTCAGGTTTTTTGAACCCTCTTTCTCTCATTTAATTTGATTTATTAGCTTCAATTTTAATTATATAGTATTATATTGTATTATAGTGAGTTATCTTGCATTTTGATATCTTATTTAGTAAATTAGTTTGTTTCTCCTCGTTGCCACTGTTTTGTTTTGGGGACCATCTCTCTACCCTTTTTCCCTTATCCCTCCACCCTGTCACAGAACAGGGCCAAATCAGCCCATAAACCACTGACAGACCCTCAACACAAGTACTCAAGCTGTTGGAGAAAGTCCAGAGGAGTGCCTCAAAGACGACCACAGGGCTGGAGCATCTCCCCTATGAGGACAGGCTGAGAGAGTTGGAGCTCTTCAGCCTGGAGAAGAGAAGGCTCCAGGGCAAACTTAGAACGGCCCTCCAGTACCTGCAGGGAGCCTACAGGAAAGCTGGGGATGGACTTTTAATAAGAGTATGTAGTGACAGGACAAGGGGAAACGGCTTTATCTGGAAGAGGGCTGATTTAGACTAGATATTAGGAAACTATTCTTCACTATGAAGGAAGTGAGACACTGGAAGAGGTTGCCTAGGGAGGTTGCGAATGCCCCCTCCAGGGAGGTGCTCAAAGCCAGGCTGGATGGGGCTTGCCTGTAGCAGGGGGTCCCTGCTACCCTGCCTATAGCAGGGGCTTGGAACTAGGTGTTCTAAAGGTCCCTTCCAACCCAAACCATTCTGTGCTTCTATTTTCTCAAGTAGTAAAAACATAGAGCCCAAAAACACAAATAAGAAAGGTACAAGATGAAAGATATTGCAAATAGATTTTAACTACTACAGAAAGTAGTAAGAATGTAATTACCTCGTGTCTGATGTCCAATTATCTGGTTCCACACGATATGAAAATTTTTCCTGATGTAGTGAGATGATCTTTCCTTTTCGGTTAACAGTCACTAAAGGAAATCCATTATGCAGAATCCAAGTTTTCATTAACTTTTTTACATCTAGTGTTCCATTGGTAATCTTAAAAAAAACAAAACACCATAACATAACAAAAACATGGCAAAACAGGAATACAAGTTTTCCAATCTCTGTTTAACTTACCAAGTTGCACTACTCTATAGTGCTTTGACACTGAGTGCGTAAATTTCACAAGCAACAATCTAGGGGAAAAAATCTATTTTATTTTCCAAAGTAGAATAAATCCTAAGCAAGCAGTGAAAAGAGAAATTGGAATCTTCATATAGACAAACTGGTATGCTGAGAAAATAGAGACAAGAACATTACAGAAAAGAAAGTTATGGAAGCTTCCCAGATCTCACTTGTTGTCCCCACTTGCCCTGACACTGTAATTGATATTACAGTGTTCTGTGCATGTTTCAGACTAAAGACCTTTTCAAAATTCTGAAATGAGTATTAGAAATTTAATTAACGTTATGATGTTTGTATTACAAAATGATAAAGTGATCCTTTATACTAAGCATTCTCTTGCAGGATTTCTCTTTTTTTTTTTTCGCACTAGTATCCCACTTTACCAGACTTCGTATAGCCTAACCCCTAACCTATCCCAAATTTTCAACATCTGTTTGTAACTGTAACATCACCACTGCAGGACAAATACTTTATAATGTCTACATACTGCTGCCTCTCTACTAGCAAAGATGATCGTCCAACCCTAAAAAGACAATATGACCTCTAACAGTACATTTTAAGTGGAGCTAATTATGGAAGCATCATACACCTTTCACCAACTCATGTTGTCTCTTTGTCTGGGTACCCTCATCAGCATCTTACTGCTCGCCTTATGGATTCAAGTTATCTATTCACACCAACATTCAGAATTTTCTTGTTATAAGCTGGAAAGGAGGAGGCTGAGGAGGAGCCTCGATGTCTATAAATACTTCAAGGGAGAGTGTGAAGAGGACAAAGCCAGGCTCTTTTCTGTGGGGCCCAGAGCCAGGAGAGAAGGCAGTGGGTATAAACCGGTGCACAGGAGCTTTTCTCTGAACACCAAGCAGCACTTTTGCACTATGCAGGTGGCACAGCAGTGGCAGAGGTTGCCCAGAGAGGTGGTTGAGTCTTCTACTTGGAGACCTTCAAAAGCCACCTAGATATGGTCCTGGACAACCTGCTCTAGGTGTCCTTGCTAGAGCAGGGGGAGGAGTAGAAGGACCTAGAGCTCCCTTTCAACCTCAGCCCGTCTGCAAAAGCAATGAGAGGTTTAGAATGTCTATGAATGAGAGGTTTAGATTTTACTGTTATCCAACTGTTTGAGTACAAATGGTAGAGAATCTGAAAGACTATCTAAAAAAGTAAGAGAAAATCACAATTCAAGGTGCAAAAAGAAAAATACGAAGAGAACTTCCATGGAAATGGAAAATGAATACAGAGATAGTACATTTCAGAAAATTCAAAGTTGGTATTTCTCAGGGAAGCAACAGATAAAAGGCCCAGCTGTAAACAAACTCACTGCAATACCAGACTAGTCAAGCTAAACACTGAGCCTTCCAAAAAGAGACACACAAATGAGTGTACATGAAATGCAGGATAAGTCAAAACACAAAATTAATAGTATTAACACTTACAGTATTAATACTTACAAAAAAAATTGTAAAAAAACCCCACTGTGAGCACATCACAGGAAGGCACCTTCTGGCAGATAAAGCTATCAGTAGGAACTTGGTAACTATTAAATAAGCCCCAGATACAAAGATTTGTCTGTCATTCAAGTAACAAATACACTCTTGAGTTCTGAGGTTAGATGTTACTAAGTTGGTTGGAGGCAATTTACTTAACAATATTAATAGAGGCAGATACAGCAATCCCAGCACTGTTAATAATTAGTTTTGACTCTTAAAGGTGATGACTGAGTTTCAATGGACTGAAAAATGAGGCCTGCTGAGTTCACAGAAAAGCTAAAGTTGCCCCAGAGACAAACAGCAGGGCTATAACAAAACAAAGACTAAAACTGAGTTATTTCTGGAGACACGGATACAGACTAAGAGAGAAATCTAACATCTTGAGAATGGCCCCTCTTCCATGCTGGAAAAGCAGTGAAGCCCTGCCTCACACAGATCAGATGCAAAGCATCTGTTGGGGTCACTCCATGCTGTAGGTACTATTGCCCACCTCACAGGGCACTCTCCTCTACAAATGCATGACTGAGGTGTGTTGGTTGGAGGCTGCTTTTTCCACTATGTAACAGACACTCCTAGAGAGCTCTGTTCTGTTCTATAACTGAGCATCTTGAAGCCAAGATATCCAGCAGCTTGCTCCTGTTGGAATCCCTTCTTTTGCTGCTGTGAATCAGCATTTTCTCTCCTTCATCAGGCCCTCTCTCCCTCACCAGGCATAGCCACCTTCCTGCCCTCCAGTTTCAGAGTGGCAGAACTTGGCTACCAACAATCCTGCTTTCCTACAGCCCCAGCTCTCCTTGCAGAAACAGACATTGCCACCAACACAAAGCTCCACAAGGACAGAGCATTCCAAGATGCAAATATTTACAGACAGACTTAGGATTCAGCTCCTTTATGAAAGAAAAGTTTTGTCCTGCATTTAAGATGACTAATTTTAGTCTGTCTATAACACACTAACAGCGTAACTCTAGCAAGAGCGTATATATATATACACCTGATGCTAAGTTTTCCATAGGGTGGATATGGCAGTGCATACCCACTTACAGCACCCTTCTGGGATACTAGTAAATAGAGTCCTAAAAGCTACAGCAGTTTCTGTATTTATACGACCAGAGTGTGCTGCATCTCTTGATCTGGAGTGTGCTGGATCTCTTGATCACAGCCTCCCTCTGTGCTTCTGGGAAGTGGACAAGAAAGGCCTCTGCGGACAGCGGCTCTAACCCACAAAGTGCTGTGAGGCAGGAAAGAGTTGAACTGTGTAAGCACAAGCAAAACTTGCAGGGAGAATTCCTCATGTATCACTCATAGCTCATTGCTGGGCCCAGCATCCCAGCCCAGCAGTGAGCAGGGGAGTGCCTTTGGACGAAGCCTCAGCCAGAAGCACCAGACAGAACTACGATAAGCTAGAGTATTTATTTGCGGCATATTGTCTTATTTCTTTCATAAACAAATATATAACCCAAAATGCACAACGCAATCTGAGAAGTGAAAAACAAAACACAAAAGCATAGTAATAAAGATGAGTACCTCATTCATGCTCTCCCACAAGTCATCACTCTGGGCAGATCCATACTTGTGATTATGCAAATATATCTCAACACCAGCTTGAAAAACATCTTTAGTGAGATAATGCTTCAACATCATCAGAAGAGAAGCTCCCTTTGGAAAGAAAAAAAAAAAAAGGTAAATTACAGTAACAGAACTCAGTGAAGAATATGCACACAATAGCTCATCCATAGCACACACAAAAAATCAGAAAATAGCAAGTTTTATCCCAAATTTTATTTTTCATTTAATCCCAAAATATATTTTATCATCAGAATAATTATCTTAACACACAGCTACTTTGGATATTTTCAAATACTTCATAAACTTCACATACAGTCAAAAAAAGGTCTAAAACCATTTGAATTTTTTCCCAGTTACTTTGGAAAAATAAGTATTTTTGTGCATCTCAAAGGCTCCACATACAGTTACAGAGCAGGACATTAATACTATTTCCCCCCCCCCCAATTTAGTATATCTACAAAATATCATTTTCTAACTGACAAGTCTCTGCAGGCTGACATTCTTCATTAGCAATATTCTTCTGCATGGTAGTGAACTGTACTCGTAAGACAGTGTTTGACATTCGTATGATTTTCATCTGTATCAAAAGTTCCCTGAGAGCTGAGCAGTTCCAGTTTCCAAGTAGAGAGGAATGTTAGACGTAAAGGTATTTTTTGTTATTATAGACACATCACAACCACTAGTAAACAACTACCTGAGGACTTGCACACTGGACTGCTAAATGTAAATTAGCAGCCATTCATCACAAAAAGGTAACGGTCCACTATTGGTACTATTTTAGAGTAAGCATCAACAAACATTAAAAGACAGATTTTCATGAGAACATGTATAGTTTTCTCACACTCTAAATTCTAGTCTGGGAATTCAAGTAACACTTTGCCTGAACGTGAAGGTTGCCTGAACTCTGTTGATCTAATTCTTCACTGAACTGTAGGAATACCCCCTCACTACCAATTTTGAAAACATGGTCATTATTTTGCCTATAACAAAAATCCATACTTAAGTTCTACTTCTTTGTATTACTGTCAAACAGTTCCAAGACTGCAGTTGTGGTAAGTGGACTGTTATCCCATTGACACATTACTGATAGTCTGTAAAACAATCAGGCTAAAATAATTTTGCATGTCAATTTCTACTTCAAACAATAAAATTCATCTGTGTCAGATTGTAGGATAGCAATACAGTAAAACAAAGCAACTTTTGTACACAGTAGCAGCCACACCCATAAGGCTGCAAACTATAACATTGCAAATGTCTTTACATTCCAAGTGCCAAGAGCATTAGCAAAGTAAGGCACAGAGTCAAGAGCACTGGAATACAAAGACTATCTTACAGTAAGCAATAGTGTTCCCTGGTTTCTTACTAGACAAAAAAGTACAAGCACATACAGATACGTGGTGCTGAAAAAATAACAGCTAATCCAAAAGAGATGTTAAGCTTTCCACCTGAAATACTAGTATAAGGGATACAATACATAAAACCTAAAATATCTAAGACATAGTAAGTAAAAAATTCAACAAAGAAAGGTATTTGCTCTCTCCAAGTAAGACACTGTGAAGCTTTTAAAAAGAAAAAGAAAGGGAAAAGGGAGAAAGGGAAAAGGGAAAAGGAAGAAGCTTCTCACATATTTCTCACTACAAGTTAGAAATGGATATAATCTAGTTGAAGAAAAACAGCATACGACATAAACTCAAGTCTCCAGTTCTGCAAGGCCCTAGAATACTGATTTAAAACAGCAAGCTGTATAAGAAAGGAAACATAGGTGCCTTCTTCTCACTCTTTTCTATAAAGCCAGCTATCAGAAACAGAATATATGTGCAGCTGGTCATTTGTCTTATCCACTAGATCCCTTCTTACATCTTCGTAACTTAACTTTGTACTGAAACAAGCACCATACAGAAGCATGTTGAGTAAGCACAAAAATTCTTTTTTTTTCCCCTCATTAAAAGCTAGTTGCTCATAAGCATCACTGAAAGGTACCAGAGGTAGCCCCAAATGACTGCCTGTACATGTCTACTTACACATAATCCTATATTCATGCTTACAATAGGTAATACATCACTTTCTAATTATTTCTACATATTTTTTATGTTACCTTGATGTAAGAGATTTCATCAAACATTTCTTCGATTTGCTCTGATGACTGGACAGCAAAAGAGACTGGATGTGAAGAATTCAAGGAATCCTTCATCATAGCCTTGAATATAAGGTTTAGGAAATCTTCATCCTAGAAGATGAACTTTAATTTTTAGTGTCTGAGAAGCTGGAACATACACAAGTAGAATAGTAAAACTCATCTTTGCCTCAGTCTTCCAATAGTCTGATATAGCACTGCTCGCCTTTCTGTCAGTGGAGGCAATAAAAGATGTGTCAGAATCTGCATTCATGAAATCTGCTCTTTCCCTGACATATTTCAGCAGTAAAATCTACCTCCACCACTTAATCATCATCCAGACCCTTAAGCGCTCATCTCAGTCATGTATATGCAGCACTACTGAAAACAAACATACCTAATAAACAAATAATTGTGCTCAATTTCAGATTTAGCTCAACAATGTTTCCAGTTCATTTGCAGGAAAGAAAATAGAAAAACATTATTTCTGTAGAATATTCTAATGTTAAAAGTCTGAAGTCTAACAAAATTATGAATAACAATGATGCTGTAATGTAAACATCTTACCACAGGATCCTAGCACCAAAGTGTCTTCCTTCTTTCCTTCTAGATGAAGGATATTTGAATTTAATACATTGTTAGCATAATGGAACAACCCCAAAAGCTAACTTTTAAATTACTTTTAAAGAAGCTGACTGCATTCATATTTGTCCACTTCATTTCTTTGCAACTTCACCAAACAATTACGTGTACAGTTTCTACATAGAAGGAGTGGATCTTAATGGCTTTCTGGAAAAACAGAAAAGACCTGTATAATGAGATAATCAAGATATCCTTTATAGTTGAGCATTTAAAGCTATTCTCTTTGAGTGGAGAATTTGCAGTGAATTTTTGTGTTCAACGAAACACTTTTTTGGCATCACCAAGTGGTGGAACAATGTGTGAAGGTACCCTGTCAGGCACCTCTTAGAAATAACTACTCCAACAGTAAATGTGATCTTGTTAAAACAGTAGCCTAGGCTTTTTTGGCCCTCCTTTCAACACTTACTTGCCCCAAAAGTAGAATGGCTTTGGAAACATACTTCTAGTGGTCATCAAACACAACAACCAAGGTAGGTCAAATAAAAAAAAAATTAAACATTCAGTTCCAAAACATAAATCTGCTGAACCAAGTTAAGAACCCAAGCTTCTTAACGCACTAACAATTATGAATTAAGTACAGAGAACTCACGCCTAGTTACAGGATACTGACAAGGACACAACCCTGCCCATGGAGAAAGACAATACCAGCGAACAATGTACATTCAGTATAAAGACTGTAAATTAGTATTTGATATGTATACAAATCTACTCCCTTTGACAGCTGATATTTTGCAGAACATTTTTAACCTACATATAACACAGGTACATTAGTACCAAAATAAAAAAGGCCCACATAACTAAAAGAAAGACAAAAACAAAAAACACATCTAATATAATGAAATGCAGTGTGAAACTGGAGATACAAGTGGCACTCAAAGTGAACTTCAAATTATCAGTCCTTCATAGTCAGCATGAAAAAGATAGATCTTACTAAAGGTATAGTAAGCGTAGTTACAAAAAGAACTTACTGAATGTAATTCTGGAAAAATCTCCTCCATCGCGAAGTACCCCATGAAAGTGGCAAATCCTTCATTCAGCCAGAGATCATTCCACCACTCCATAGTTACTAGATTGCCAAACCACTATGAAGGATTAATAGCATAATTATTTTTCTGAAATAAAATTCAATTAGTATAGTGACACTCCACTCCTCCTCAACTTTATTTTGTGGCAAAAGTTTCTTCACAATATCAGTAATGCTTTTGCATGAACAACTCTGTAAGTATACCTCCACTGTATTCCACTAGAAAACCCCACCAAATCTAAATAATGACCTCTGACATCTACCTGATGGGCAAGCTCATGAGCTATCACTGCAGTTATTAGCTTTTTATCCTCTGCAGAAGAAGCATTATTGTCAAACAAGAGTGTTGTTTCTTGGAAGGTGATCAAGCCCCAGTTTTCCATTGCACCAGACTGAAAATCAGGAATTGCTACGAGATCTGCAAAAGATTTGAAAGAAACTGTTGAAAACAGCTAGAGTTAAAGCAGCTCTCTATTTCAAGTCTGTCTATTCTACTTCATAATCCATAAAAAAACCTCATTATTTAAATTCTGCGGTGTGAGCATGTGCTGGCATTTCAAGACCAGAGGCCATTTGGATTTATAGCCACGTTTCTTCAGCAGTATTTTATACAAACAACTTAAAGCATTACACAGACACTGCCTATAGATACTGTATGCACACAAGCAAACAGGAAACACAGCTGACACTTCTGAAGGCAACATCATCCAAAGACTAAGAATTTTCCATTTTCCTATCAAAGCTCAGTACAATGAATTACTTCTTTCATGTCACACAAAACTGTAAGTAACCCAGTGTCAAAAGATTAGAAATATTTTCTGGCTTGCAATTCAATTAATGTTTGCATTCTGTAAACCATATTGTGAATTTTTAAAATAATTTTTAAGGAACCTTATTTCAGGGATATTTTATAATATTTTTTTTAAAAGGAGGAATGAAAATATTTGAGAGGAATTACTGTTCCCCTTCACTTTTCAGAATTGATTAGGGTTCCTTTTTATACTTAAAAAAGCTCAAAAGAACTTACCTAATTTTTCAAGAGGGTAATTTATTAAAAAGTACTTTTCATAAAATTCTAGAAGTTTCACTGTTGTGTTTAGAGCATACTCTACTTGGTTTATATGCTGCGGTATGGCATGGACAGATACCTAGACCAAACAGACAAGAGTAAAGATTTTGAAACTTAACAGCTATAAAGAAACTTACATAAATTCAAGTGGTCAGAACTTTCTGAAATAGATACAACAGATGTAAGTTACAATAAGTGGTTATAAAGCTGTGCTTAAAGATCAGATTTCTTTGCTAGAGTTTATTCTCTAGTCAAAATATACAGACCATCCAACTGACTGATGTGTATACAAGAGCAATTCAAGGCTGACACCTTTAAGGAAGATACTCAGGAAGAGTCTGTACAAACAGAAATTGATCCATTTTCCCCTTTTATTCTCTCTATTAACTGATCCTCCTTGCATACTTCAATGAATCTGTAAGTTAGGCTACCAGTATGAAAACACTAGAATCATCTGCAAGAAGTTTTCTCAGTAGACAATAATTGGCACAAAATTCATCCAATGCCATATCTCATGTGTGACTACTTCCGATATAGTGCAAAAAGCATTCACAAAAACTGAATGGGAGACTGTATCCAATCATGTCGGAGTGGCTCTGTCAAAAAAAGAACTTTCATTAGGATACAGATTAATCCTGGTTTAGGATGCCCTTGCATACAGAAGCACAAAAGGTGTTGAGAGTATTTTTCCTTCTTACAGTCTCCAATCTTGCCAATAGAATAATTCACCAGCTGTACTCTAGCCTGATCTAGTATTATCATTTTTATGCTTTCCCTCATTAAGCTGGTAAGTATACATATTGCTAGACTTGGTGTCTTATAAAGCTCTGCTAGACTTCCTTAGCTTAGCTAAATCTTGCTTGGTCAGAATAAAAATAAACACAGAGAAGAATCACCCTCCCTCTGTCAGAATACATCATTCATTCTTTCTCTTCTCCATGTGCTTTGCCTATCATAAAATACTTCTAAAATATTGATAATCTATCTAAAATCTATTATGAAAAAAGGAAAGCATACCAGACACAGTTGTTTCAGGCTCTCTGCAACACTGAACATGAAACATTGAGTGTAGTGACCAACTTCCTTCCTCCCTAGTAAAGAACTGGCTACCCTTGCCAAAACAAATTTCAACCACAGAGCTGAATAGAAGTCACAAGGGAAAAAAAAAAAACGAGCAACTTTTCAAGCTAGATCAAATGAACTCTGTCCTATTCAGATATAGTTAGAAATACTTGTCCAAATTAGAATGAAATCCTACGGAACAGCATGTTTTACATCTGTATATTAGAGAAATATGTATCATGATGTTGCTCCACTAGCCTACAAGGTAACAATTCTTAGTACTGCTTTTGAAAAGGGCTTCTTATCCCACTACGATGCTATTGCTCCCTATGTGACTCTTGCTCCTTCCCGGCACTAAGTAGATGCTGACACTTCCAACATTTCACCACAAATGGGCAGTTCCTGCCACAGTCATGAAAATTACTGCTTACATGAAATCCCAGGAGTAACTAAGGAACATTTCCTAGAACTATCATGTTCTTTATTTAGTTACTTAAATACACTGTAGAAACTGCTCAGTGATCTTAGGCTATATTCACAAAGAGCAAATAGCATGCAGGCTTCCTTTAGAAACTGTACTGATCCTGTTCATCCTCCAAACAACTCATAGTTGTATGACATGAATCTCTCATTGATCAAGCATTAAAACTAAGCATCTAAAGCTTCCGATTAAGAAAGCTGCAAGCAGTTTTACATTTTCTGAGTATCTGCTGCTATTATGTTGAGATCCACGCTGTAGAAGTCTTCTCAACCTGATATAAGCCCAGAAATCAATTCAATCTGCAGCATATGGTCACTGTCTACCACCTGTGATAAGCACAATGAAACCAAATAAATAAATAAATGGGGGAAGGAGAAAGTCACTCAGTATTGTGGAAAGTTTGTGTTTGCTTACTGGTCTTTCCATCTGTTATCGTTTTATTTGGGTGGACAGAGAGAAGGTGAAGGGTGACTTAAAAACAGAATAAACGTACCAGACTCCCATTAGTTTCCATACTGATGTTTTTCAAGTCTGCAACAACAAAGGCTACTAGGTAGGTGCTCATCTTCAAACTCACAAAAAATTCATCTTGAACAATTCCCTTTGTCACAGGAGTAGTGGCTTTCTGCAAATAAAAGAAAAATATTAACACAAAGAAAAGAACACTAAAATAAATAAAAGAATTACTTTTAGGTGGCTAAGAACAGTTTATAAGCAAACTTATAGAATATATTTATATCTTAGTTATGTTTCATTGGAACAGATAAGGCCTATGACCTTCTCATGGTGTAATAAAGCATGAGAAGCTTGGAACATTTTAAGCCTTTATACCCCCAAATTACTTAATAAGCTTTTAATATGAAGTATTACCAGACTGCCTTGCTGGAGACACCCTGTATCTCATTTAGTTCACACAAAGCCTCTAGTTTAAGCTCCTAATTCAACAGAAAGATTAGTATTAATCCACAAGAGCTTTAGGCTGGAGACACTGTTCAGTATAGCCTGCTAAAAATACAGATACTGCATGAATTAAATATTTGTCTCTTCCTACGAATCCCTCAAAATTAGGTAAGTAGACACATTCATTATTAAAAACAAAGAAATAAAACAGAATTATTCCTCTTTAACCTTCTCACCCATAAACTGGAAGAGATTTCATTTGAAAAAATGAAGAACACTTGCCTTCTAAAACTTCCTAAGTACCTTTGTTTCCAGAAACAATCAACATTAAAAAAAAAGCCCTCTAGCTTTAGACAGAATTATTTCAAACTCATTTGAAATATGAGCAATGGCTAACACTTAACTGCCCCCAAAAAATTAACTGCCAGACTGAAAGAGGAATAAATTAATTCTGAATAGAGAAACAATCACCTGGTCTGACCACCACATAGGAGAAGTTTAATCCCGAACCTCTTCAGCCAATTAAAAATGTCTGTCTTTACCACAGCTTCATTTTCATGAAGACATGACAGAGGTGATACTCTGACAGAGAATCTAATGGCTGCAGATAAACTCTTTCAAAAAAGGGGAAAAAAAAAAAATCAACCACAAAACGCCACAAACACAAAAGACACAGTTTATTCTAGCTTGAATGTGTCAGCCACTAAACAGTGCCGCATTAGCTACATGCATGCTAGTTGAGATCTGCTTCTGAGCTCTCCTGCTCATGCAGATACTATGATGAGGCTCATCCTTTAACATTCTCCTGGATAAAATAAAAACTCCGATATTAGCTCTCTCTGTTATTCTACACCAATCTGTATTTATTTTTTTTTTTTTTAAACAAAGGTTTGCTTAAGTGCTTATTTTCAGAAGTAAGCCTATCCTAGTAATGATCTTATCAATGCAACACAATTTATGCAACATGATCCCTTAATCCACATTTCGTTCTGTGTGCAAGAGCTAAGCAGCCTATAGCACTGCACTGGGAGCTGACACTACCTAACAGAATACCTAAGTCAAGCTAAATCTAAAATTCAAGAATTTGGCACACACTAGAACACTTTGGACAAGAAAAATCTGAAGTAAACCATGCCAATAAAAGGTTTTGTGTATAAAAGTTGGTACTGCTAAGGAGAACTTGTTGATACTGGGAATACTTCAGATAACTTATTTTTCCATTGAAACTCTCAAATCTAATTCTTTTATTTTGTTCAGTCAAAAAAATATGCTATGATTTCATGATTTTACTCTGACTCATAAGCAAGGAGACCAAGTCTTCTTGACAAATTACAAAACCCACAGGGACCATTTCCAAATCTATTTAAAAACTTGGATGTAAAATTTTAAACTCTTGGATGTAAAATAACAGCAAATGAGTGTGGGTGAGAGGATCTTTTGCCTATGGCACACAGAGATAGCTAAGCAGAAGAGATTAGTATCTACGATAACAGAAGGCAATTCAAGTGGTATGACAAACAGGAGCAAGAATCAAAATGCCAAGAAGATGGTAGAGAGACATCATGTCATTGAAATGGAAATTTGATGGCAGGATTGCCACCAAGTCACTTGAGAAATGATTCTATGCAGACCACAGTGACAGAAACAAGGAAAGACATGCATGTTTTCCATCTAGTACAGAACAGCTAAGCCTATAGTTAAGGTGACTGCAGTGGAATTGCCAAGACACAGCGTGAACCAGTGGTTGAGCACCAGGTGAGAAGGCATGTCTAACCCAGGGAAATCATGTGCAAGCAGTGCACCTCAATGATTAGAAGCCTGTACCCACTCCTTCCTCATCCTCATTTAAGGTTTAGCAGTGAAAGGTGCAGCATCTCTCTGGATGCAGACTGCACCCCTTGAACCACTGCCAGATATCAGAAGGGGTTAACAAATTTTCCTTCTTTATTACGCATTACTGCTCTGTAGTGCCTGTATCCCACTCAAAGGCACTTTCAAGGACTTCTTTTGCCATACAAGTGACCAATCTGGAAAGTCTACAAAATCGCTGTTTATAATACAAATACACAACATCAACCTGTTTTTCACTGGAAGTAGAAAGGGTAGAAAGTCACATTTCCACACTTCGATGACTTAGACACAGGGTTTGAATTCTGGGTGATTCTGTATGAGGCCACGAGAAGGACTAGTGGGTCTCTTCCAGCTCAAGATATTTCGCTCTGTTTTGAATCCATTCTCATCCTCTCTATTATGTCTATCAGAAATGAGCAAGTCAGAACATACAAGAAATAGAGCAACAGTAAACATCCTATAGTAGTGTGGTGCAGTAGAAAAGCTGCAAACTATTTTGGGGGCAAGTGTGTCTTTCAGAATACTCATGAATTGTGGAAGGTACGCTTAAGAGTATGATAAACTTTTAAAAACCATTCGCGTTTTGCTCGGTAAATCTACTACACACAAGCAATAATAGCAAACAATATTTTACTGTTTCTATATAAAAAAATTACAGAAGGTGTTTATGAAAGTAGTCTTAGCTACTTGTCCAATACTTGCAGAGAAAAACAGAAGCGCCCTTTCTTGTCTACATCAAATGTGAAAACTGTCCAGAAGGATCTGCACATTGAATCTTTCAGTGAAAAAGAGAACAGCCAATGAAGTATTCTTCAGCCTGGTATAAACCAAAGTGCTTGCAATCCCATCACAGAGAAGGTTGAGAATCACCACATACCCATGAAAATAAACATTCACCAATATGAGCAAGATAATATTTTGCAAAGGCATAATTATCAGTTTGGTTTTCAAC
Organism: Lophura nycthemera; assembly: GCA_021292215.1. Taxonomy (NCBI): domain Eukaryota; kingdom Metazoa; phylum Chordata; class Aves; order Galliformes; family Phasianidae; genus Lophura; species Lophura nycthemera. Next base: position 20,757 of record JADANK010000601.1, read on the forward strand.
AAAGGAGTAACTAAATCAGCACCTGAGCCTTTGATAGTCCTCAGAAAACTAAACTGCACAGTGTACATGTAGGTTTCATCAACATCAAGGGTGCAATTTTTTTTTAATTACTGCTAAGATTAATGTCAATATTAACGAGTTTCTACTGAGTGATAAATGATGATAATGTTTTCGATGAGAGGCAACTTCATTCTGAGACATGCTAGGTAATGTCAGTCTTGATGGGCTGTCTGAATGAATTACGCTTCTATAAAACTTTCTTCAAACGCTCAATGGCATAAATCATCACCATAAAATACAGATATGCTCATGTAAAATGATATGCTCATATAAAATTTTAACTGAAAGGATCTAGTTGGAGGAGTTCCAGATTCTGATTTGAATTCTGGAACTGAGGCTCCAGAGCTGAGGCTCTGTTAACAGCCTATTTCCCTTTGCTCAGGTTCAAAAGCCATGGCTTCCACGTTAGGCATATCTTTCACAAGAACTGTTTCTAGTTACTCAAATTATGATGAGGACATTCCAACATTTTGCAAATGTGCAATATCAGCAAACATAGAAACCTCAAAGGGAATCTTAAGGGCTGTTGAGACTGTTTCAGTTAACAACAAAATTCCTGCAATGACTTCTTAACATTGAGTAAAAATCACAGAATCACTAAGGTTGGAAAAGACCTTTAAGTTCATTTAGTCCAACTGTCCACCTACTGCCAATATTGCCCACTAATCACTCCCATAGCCATTCAGCTGTCACAGAATCACAGACTGTCAGGGATTGGAAGAGACCTCAAAAGATCATCTAGTCCAATCCCTCTGTGGGAGAGGGAGCAGGAACACCGAGATTAGGTCACAGGAACATTCTGAACGTCTCCAGAAGAGGAAACCCCACAATCTTTTTAGGCAGCCTGTTCCAGAGTTCTGTCACCCTTACAGTGAAGAAGTTTCTTCTCATATTTATGTGGAACCTCTTGCATTCTAGCTTGCACCCATTGCCCCTTGTCCTGTCACTGGATGTCACTGAGAAGAGCCTGGCTCCATCCTCCTGACGCTCACCCACTACATCTTTACAAACATCAGTGAGGTCACCTCTCAGTCTCTTCTTCTCCAAGCTAAAGAGAACCAGCTCTCTAGTAGAGAGGGAGGAGAATCTCTCTCAATCTACTAACCACACCCCTTCTAATACACCCTAGGATGCCATCGGCCTTCCTGGCCACAAAGACACAGTGATGGCTCATGGTCATCCTACTGTCCACCAGGATCCCCAGGTCCCTTTCCCCTGTGCTGCTCTCCAGCAGGTCAGTTCCCAACCTATACTGGTACCTGCAGCTGTTCTTGCCCAGATGCAAGGCTCTACACTTGTCCTTGTTATATTTCATTAAATTTCCAGCCCCCTCCCTTCTCTCCCCCCAGCTCTCCAGCCTGTCTAAATCACGCTGGATGGCAGCACAGTCTTCGGGTGTGTCCCAGTTTTGTGTCATCAGCAAACTTGTTGACAGTGCACTCTATTCCCTCATCCAAGCCATTGATGAATATATTGAATAGTACTGATCCAAGTACCAACCTTTGAGGGACTCCACTAGATACGGGCCTCCAAACAGATGCTGTATCACTGACCCAACTGTCTGGCTTCTTTCCTTCAGCCAGTTCACAGTCCACCTCAATATTACACCCATTACACAGTGTGACACTCTGTATGTCCCTACACATCCCTACATTGCGCAGTGCGTTAAACAGTCTACTTTTCTTTATAAAGATACTTAGTTCAAGTCCTTGAGGAACAGAAGCATTTTTATTATATAAAGTCACAGAGTATGCAGTTTACCTTCGCAAGTTCCAACATGTATGTTCCTGTAATTTTAAGTTAAACCCCTGGACTTTAATGCAACAAATACAATGCAAGCACTTAAGCGGATTACCTAGAGGACAGCGCTACTAAAATTCCCATACAACAGTAAGTACCTTTGGCATATTCGACAGCGTGGAAAGTTTCTCATCTCTCTTGATTCTGATTGAAAAAGTAGCTTTAAGTGGTGGTTCATCAAAGCATGGAAAAGCAGACCTTGCAGCAAGAGGCTCAAACTGAGTTGCAGCAAACCACCTAGTGAAAAGAGTAAAGAAGAGCAAATTAAGAATTATGAAAAGGAGTAAGGCTGTTTAATTACAATAGAACACTGTCACTTTTCCTCTGACATACGGAATCAAACTCTGTAACCCAAGTAAGATTACAAAGCAGGTATGGTTTATGCAACAGTGCACATATGCTGGGTGCAAGGGGGATAGATCTGCCTAACTTGCACCCTGTCAGGAAAAAAATGTGCTACAGATATAGGCTAACCTAATACATAATCAACAGTTTTCCCGGAATTTGGATACATATTCATTACACCCTCAAGAGTTCATTAGCATACAGACTCTCCCCTCCTGTGTGCGCATAGTGGGTTGTTAGGGTCTGCTCCTGCGGTCGTGGATGAAGAATCCTCATCCTCCTTGCTGTAAACTTCTGACCTTTCAGGAGGACATCCCCCCAAACCGGTTTCTTCTAGCCCTGTGGACATCTAATCACCCCCCTGCCAGATGTCCTTGGGCTGTTCTCAAACCCTTATCTGTATGGCCTTCATCCCCCTCACTATCCCAGACCCAGTGTGTGCCACCCTGTATTTTCTAACAAGCTCTACATTCTTGCTTCTATAAACTATCTCTAATTATCTCCCTTCACCTCCCTTTTTCTCAGTCACTGTGAAGCCTTCTTGACTTTTGACCTTCATTTATGGGGCCCTTCTCACCTTTCACCTCCACAGTCCTTGTACCTGCTTGCCATAGAAGCTTTCCAATCTATACATGACATGGTAGTCCAGCTACAAATAATTTCCTTGAGATTATGAAGAAAACAGTTCTTTAAAATCAGAGATAAATTTATTGGAGGACTAATCTCCTTGGTTGTTTTTTTTTTTTGTTTTCTTATCCTACACCCAGAATAACATAACTACAGAATTATTACCAAAATATGTCAGATAATGTTCAGTAAGAGTGAATTAAACATAGAAAACCTGAAGAATTAAATTAGTGATCACGCACACTACATTAAAGTTTTGAAACCTCAGCAGCAGATAGGACTGCAGTGAAGCTCTTCCATCTGAATGTTACGCATTTGCCTCCAGACACTCCCACAACTCTTCTGTCTTCCTGCTCCCTTCCCTGACTACTGGATGCTGTGTAAATTCATGCACTGTCTTGTCTGCAATACATGTCTTATCATGTGAGAATCTCTCAGTGGACTATGCTCCTTCTCAAGCATTTTGATATTAACTAGCTGCAGAAATTAAAACTTTTACTAGAGAGTATCTGATTGAATTCTGTTCCTGCAGACAAGAAGAGCATAAAACAGACCTTAACAATTTGTCTTCCATTTACCAAAGATCAGAGATAAACAGAGGAGAGAACAGTGTTTTCAACTGCTCTTTTTTTTTTTTTTCCCTACTTAAAGCCTTCTACCAACTTCCCACAAATTCTGAGTTAAGTTTTCTTCTTCCCTACAACTCCAACACTATGGATCTACCCGTTTCTGAGGAGGCATGTTGCTACCATAAGACTGCTCTCTATGCCTGCTTTCAACTTCTTACTCCCATCTTTCTTTTCAAACATCATCTTGATGTTGGTACAGGAAGCTTCAATTTTTTTCCCTTTAACCCCAAATGGGATGCAATCTGTTTATGGTGGCTTTGGGTTTTTACTTTTTAATTTGCATCTGGCCACAGTGACTTTTTTGGCATTTAATAATTTTAACACTTTCATCTTTAAAAGAAAATAAAACTATCTTATAAGAAAATGTATTTTCTTGCAATAGGTTAAATTTTACATTGAAAATGCAAGAAAAATAGATGTTGTCAAAATAGCCTGTATCTCTAAAACCAATGGTATTAAACATACAAAGACAAACCTCTTGGAAATAGAGACATGCAAGGCAAGAGAAATGATAGTATCAGTAACTTAGCTGGAAAAGATTCACTGAAAAATGCACAAATTAAAGCATCCTGTCTCTGAACAAAAGCTGGGAGCACTATACTAAAGGGAAAAATACTCCACAAAACATACACACAGATAATCTTTTTTTCTCTGCAAATGCTCATAAATACTCTTTCTACTACTGTAAACACAAAGAGAAAACAAAGTTTCAAGTATATCAGACTGTAAAACACACAGAAATTCAAAAAGAAGCTAATTACAACTCTTCATGAGACTATCACCTCACTGTAAGACTCTTATCATACTTCACTCAGTATTTTATGGTAATGAATATATTTCAATGTTACATTTGCACCTCAGAAAAACATCTTCATAAGACGGGCAAACTGAAAACAGGTCTGTAACCCTTCTGCCTACATTTCCATTCTTTAAATTCTTGATCTCTTCAAGGTCTCCAAGACAACATCAAGAGAGGAACAGTAGGAACACATAGGAGGAAGGAGGAGAGTTTCTCCCTCACTTCAGATGCCAATCAGTTCAGGAACTCAGTCATGTTCCACAATTCCTCTGACTGCAACAGTTTTGCATGTACTTGAAAATTCAACTGCTGCAGATAGCCTATTTTCTTGTACATTTTAGCAGCAAATCTTAGCCCCACTGTGATCTACCTAAGGGGAGTTTAAACAGCAAATTGTAAATAAACTTCAGAAAAAATAAATAAGCTTTGATTTAAACATCTTGTTGGTGCTTAGAAATGCCAGATGAATCTGAAAGAAAACATACTGTTTTTATTTATTTAAAAAATAAAAAGAAATAAATATTCCTTATGTTCCAATGAAATCATCTTTATACTGAGACATTTTATTATTTATGAAAGATGAGCAATCCCTGAAAGACTTCAGTAATTCAAACATTAGCAGCATACATATATTATGTGTATCTCACTGGAAATATTATAGCCAAATTTTAACACTCATCTGTTGCAGTCTTCAAGGAGTCTAATTCAAGAAGATAGTAACAGCTATCTTTTTTATTTGAAGTCAGTGAAAATAAGTTTTCTTTTTTTACACTTTAGGTCTCGGCATTTTTTAGCACAAGCTGCAAAGGGTTTCATATCTTTATTTTATCTAACAGCTGTTTTATAAGTTCTTTACAATAACTTTCCTGTCAACAGAGTGAACTGACCTATACCACTCTGTTTCCACAAAACCTGCATGGATTGTACTGTGCTAACGAAGGCATGAACAATCTTAAGAACGCAATAACCATAAGTAGCATTTGAAATGGGGTGGTGGACAGCTACATTCTCTAATCTTCTTAGTAAAAAGCACTCATTCCACATAACAGTGGTCCTGCCAACTAGCCAAGTACACTTTGAAAAAAAGAAACCAAAAATCAAACAAAAATCCATGCTAGAGTGCCATGCGGAGCTCGCAGGAAACTGAGCTCCTGAAACACTGAACTGAGGAAGAAGCTGCCCTGATTTAATGAACTCACCCATGAAAGACAGTTTTCAGAGTGCTGATTTTAATCACTGTTAAAATCTATGTCCCTAGCAGCTTTGCATAAAGTGTCAACAACACAAGAAAGAAATTTGATATTTTAGAAAAAAGCTCTAGATTTAAAACATCAGATTTTTCATTTTATTCAGTAGGAACCAGTTGCACAAAACATTCAACAGAAAGAATTACTCTTGTTATTTCTATCAAAGCATGATCTAGAAGCAACGTAAGAGAAAAACAGGATTTGTGTACCTACCTTTGCTTAGAATTCTCATCCTTGTAAGAAATTTTGTAAAAGCCATAGTATGTAGCTGATAAATTAGATGAATATTCCAAGTTGACTGTGTAATTCTGTCCTGCAAGGAGAGACTCAGGAGCCATGACTGCAATCTGATCATGCAATGGATATTCCAGCAACTCAACTGCCTTTTCTTGACTTCCTCCTGATGAAGTAATAGTTGCCTTGGTGATATTTAGTCCTTTGCTGTGAAGCACAATCTTCTTAGTTACTTGGGTGACATTAACCACTATTTTCACAGAGCCTGTAAATTTCAGGGTAGTTAGGTTTGGCTGCAAGTCAAGATCATAATGCAGTGGTACAACATCAGAAGGAAGTCTTATTTTTGCCCATGGAAACAGCTTTCCATTGGTTGCCAAAGGGTATATTAGTTCCATTGTACGATTTTTTTTATGGCAGCCTTCTTTGGTAAAGGTACATTTGGGAAGAAGATAAATCACCATTATCACTGCAACTGCAATCACAAGAATACCAGTGCAAACCAGCAGGGTCCTCACTGAGGGCACTGAGCAAGAGCCATCTGGATTTTGTCTATAGACAGACATGTTATTCCGGAGACCCGAGCTTCTGTTAATGAAGGACATCCCCAGCAGTTTTGCTGATGACTCATAATCCTCTTCATCATCATCCATTTCATGCTCCCCAAGGCCACGCACTAAGAGCCGTGAGCTTCTTGGTTCATATTCAACTTCATCAGGCTCCAGGGGGTGTAAACAGGGCTCTTTTGCCAAGTCAACAACATCAGGCTCCTCCTCAAACATACTGTTTTCAATCATGTTCCTGGGTAGCTGAATCTGATCTGAAAAAGAAAACAGAATATGCTACATCATAAACAAAAGATGCAACACTTCAGTGACAGATCATTGAGGTAAAAAATGGGAAAAGCTTTCACTACATACACTATCATTTTACTTTCCTGATTTGTTTCCACTAAACATCGCCATGTTTCTCGGCCTACTGCAATTCTTGTTTCAGTATACTGCCCCTTTCTGAACTTCAAGAAGACGCTTCCATTGCGCATACTCAGTTGTATCTTGTATCATAATTGGGAATCAGTTACATCACTGAATTGTACTTCCAGCTCACTGATACCATTGCCTCAGTTGCATTATGTCTGTCCAAATAATTCTCCCTGTATTCAGCTAAATTAGGTATGACGGAATAGTCTCTATGTTGCAGGGTGAAGAATAGACAACCAGAACAGTTCTAATGGTGTTTCTAAGATTCCAGTTCTAGAGTTCCTGTTAGAGGACAAGACCTGCTGACATATTAGCAGCTACACAAACAAAATATTCATTTTACACTTTCAGAATTAACTTTTTACACATAAAAAAATCTCAATTTCTTACTGCAA
>JADANK010000602.1:0-54809 GCA_021292215.1 Lophura nycthemera
GAAATAACGCTACCGGCAAGGGAAGAAAGGGCGACGCAAGGGAACAAGGCGAGGAAGGGCAAGCAGGAATGGTAGAGAAGAAGGGGCCGGGCGCAAGGGTGAAGGGCGAGGCAAAGAAAGCAGGAATGGGAAGAGGCGGCGCAAGGGAAGAAAGGCGATGCAAGTGAAGAAAAGGCCGACGCAAGGGAAGAAGGCGAAGCAAGGGAAAGCAGACGGAAGAAAGCCGACACAAGGGAAATAACGCGGTCGCAAGGGAAGAAACACAAGGCAAGGAAGCAAAGGGCGACGCTAGGAAACAGTATTGGGAAAGAAAGGGCGACGCAAAAGGGAAAGGAAAGAGGCGACCGCAAGGAAAGCAGGAACAGGAAGAAAGGGCAACGCAAGGGAAAGAAATGCGACGCAAGGGAGCATGAATGGGAAGAAAGGAGACGCAAGTAAGATAGGCAATGCAAGGGAAAGCAGAATGGGAGAAAGGCTCACAAGCAATGGAAATAAAGCGCGCAAGGGAAGAAAGGCGAGGCAATGGAAGTTAGTAACGGGAGAAGGGAAGGAAGAAAGTCCAGGAAAGGGATCGCAGGAACGAGAAAAAAAGGCGAACTGCAAGGAAAGAAGAGCGATGCAAGTGAAGAAAAGCGACGCAAGGGGAAGCAAGGCGAGGCAAGGGAAAGCAGGAATGTAGAAAGGTGACACAAGGGAAGAAAGGCGTTGCAAGTGAAGAAAGGTGAGCAATGGAGCAAGGCGAGTCAAGGGAAAGCAAGAATGGTAAGAAAGGGCGACACAATTAGGAAAGGGGATGAAGTGAAGAAAGAGCCGACGCAAGGGAAGCAAGGGAGAAGCAACAAAGGGAAGGAGGAACGGAATGAAAGCCGACACAAGGAATAAACGCCGCCGCAAGGGAGAACACTAGCAAGGGAAGCAAGGCGACGCTAGGGAAAGCAAGTATTGGAAAAGAAAGTCGACACAAGGGTAAAAGAGGCGAGGCAAGGGAAAGCCAGGAATGGGTAAAGGTGGAACACAGAGGGAAGAAAGGCGGTGCAAGTGAGAAAAGCGAGGCAATGAAGCAGGCGAGGCCAAGAGAAAGCAAGAATGGTAGAAAGGCGACACAAGGGAGGAAAGGCGATGAAAGTGAAGAAAGGGCAGACGCAAGGAAGCAAGGCGAAGCAAGGGGAAAGCAGGAACGGAAAATGAAAGCCGACACAAGGGAAATAACGCGCCGCAAGGGAAGAAACACGAGGCAAGGGAAGCAAGGCGACGCTAGGGAAAGCAGTATTGGAAAGAAAGGCGACACAAGGGTAGAAAGGCGAGGCAAGGGAAAGCAGGAATGGGAAGAAAGGCAGCGCAAGGGAAGAAAGGCGATGCAAGTGAAGGCGACGCAAGGGAAGCAAGGCTAGGCGAGGGAAAGCAGGAATGGGAAGAAAGGCGACGCAAGGGACGAAAGGTGATGTAAGGGAAGAAAGGCGACGCAATGGATCGCAGGAACGAGAAGAAAGGCGACGCAAGGGAAGAAAGGCGATGCAAGGGAAAGCAGGAATGGGAAGAACGGCGACACAAGGAAAGAAAGGCGATGCAAGTGTAGAAGGCGGACGCAGGAAGGCAAAGACGATGCAAGGAAACCAGAGGAATGGTAAGAAAGGGCGCGGCAAGGGTAAGAAAGGCGAGCAAGGGAAAAGCAGGAATGGGAAGAAGGGCGAGGCAAGGAAGAAAGGGCGGGCAAGTGAAGAAAGGCGGATCGCAAGGAAGCAGGAACAGGAAAGAAAGGCGACGCAAGTGAAAGAAAGAACAGGAGAAAGAGGGACGCAAGGGGAGAAAGGCGACGCAAGGGAAGCATGATCGGTAGAAAATGAGATGGCATGGGAAGAAAAAGCGACGCACGGGAAGGAAGGCGGCGCAAGGGAGAGAAGGCAGCTAGCAAGCAGGATAGAGAAGAAAAGGCCGACGCCAAGAGAAAGCAGGAACAGGAAGAAAGGCGTGCGCAAAGGTAGAAAGGCGAGGCGAGGGAAAGCAGGAAAGGGTAGAAAGGCAGCGCAAGGGAAGAAATGCGATGCCAAGGGAAGAAAGGCGACGCAATGGATCGCAGGAACGAGAAGAAAGGCGACGCAAAGGAAGAAAGGCATGCAAGGGAAAGCAAGGATGGGGAAGAACGGCGACCAAGGAAAGAAAGGCGATGCAAAGTGAGAAAGCGGACGCAAGGGACAAGACGACGCAAGGAAATGCAGGAATTGGTAGAAGGCGCGCAAGGGTAGAAAGGCGATTGCCAAGGGAAAGCAGAATGGGAAGAAAGGCGAGGCAAGGAAAAAGCGATGCAGGTGAAGAAAGGCGACGCAAGGAAAGCAGGAACAGGAGAAAGGCGACGCAGGGAAAGAAGGAACAGAAGAAATGCGACGCAAGGGGAGAAAGCGACGCAAGGAAAGCATGAATGGGGTAATGAATGGAGATGCATGGGAAAAAGCTGACGCACGGTGAAGGAAGGCGTACCGCAAGGGAAGAAAGGCAACGCTAGGCAAAGCAGGATAGAGAATAAAAGGCGGCGCAAGAGAAAGCAGGAACCATGAAGAAAGGCGTAGCAAGGGTAGAAAAGGCGAGGGCAAAGGGAAGCAGAACGGAGAAAGGCACGCAAGGGAAGATAGACGACGCAAGGGGAAGAAAGGCGACGCAAGGGAAGCAAGGCGAGGCAGGGAAAGCAGGAATGGGAAGAAAGGGCGAGCCAAGGTTAAAGCAAGGCCGACGCAAGGAAGGAAGACGACGCAAGGGAAAACAGGAACGGGAAGAAAGACGACGCAAGGGAAGAAAGGCGACGCAGGGAAGCAAGGCGAAGGCAAGGGAAAGCAGGATGGGAAGAAAGGCGGACAAGGGTAGAAAGCGAGGCAAGGGAAAGCAGGAATGGGAAGAAATGCGAAGCAAGGGAAGGAAAGGCGATGCAAGTGAAGAGAGGCATGCAATGGAAAGCAGGAACGGGAAGAAAGGCACGCAAGGGAAGATAGACGACGCAGGAGGAATGGCGACGCAAGGAAGCAAGGCGAGCGCAGAGGAAGTAAGGCAAACGCAAGGGAAAGCAGGAATGGTAAAGAAAGGCGACGCAAGGGGAGAAGGCGAGGCAAGTAAAGAAAGGCGACGCAAGGTAGCAAGGCAAGCAAGGAAAGCAGGAAATGGGAGAAAGCGACGCAAGGGAAGACAGCGCGAGCAAGTGAAGAAAGGCGACGCAAGGGAAGCAAGGCAACGCAAGGGAAAGCAGGAACGGGAAGAAAGGTGACCAAGGGCAAAGCAGGAATGGGAAGAAAGGCGACGGAAGGGAAGGAAAGGCGACGCTATGCAAGGAAGAAAGGCGACGAAGGAGGGGAAGGCAGGATCAGGAAGAAAGGCGACGCAAGGGAAGAAATGCAACTCACGGGAAAGCAGGAACGGGAAGAAAGGCGACGCAAGGGAAACAACGCGACGCAAGGGAAGAAAGGCGACGCAAGGGAAGCAAGGCGATGCAAGGGAAAGCAGGAATGGGAAGAAAGGCGACGCAAGGGAAGCAAGGCGACGCAAGGGAAAGCAGGAATGGTAAGAAAGGCGGCGCAAGGGTAGAAAGGCGAGGCAAGGGAAAGCAGGAATGGGAAGAAAGGCGACGCAAGGGAAGAAAGGCGGCGCAAGTGAAGAAAGGCGACGCAAGGGAAGCAAGGCAACGCAAGGGAAAGCAGGAACGGGAAGAAAGACGACGCAAGGGAAATAACGCGACGCAATGGAAGAAAGGCGACGCAAGGGAAGCAAGGCGAGGCAAGGGCAAGCAGGAATGGTAAGAAAGGCGGCGCAAGGGTAGAAAGGCGAGGCAAGGGAAAGCAGGAATGGGAAGAAAGGCGGCGCAAGGGAAGAAAGGCGATGCAAGTGAAGAAAGGCGACGCAAGGGAAGCAAGGCGAAGCAAGGGAAAGCAGGAACGGAATGAAAGCCGACACAAGGGAAATAACGCGTCGCAAGGGAAAAAACACAGCAAGGGAAGCAAAGGCGAGCTAGGGAAAGCAGTAGTTGGAAAGAAGGCGACGCAAGGGAAGAAAGGCCGACGCAAGGGAAAAGCAGGAAAAGGAAGAAAGGCAACGCAAGGGAAAGAAATGCGACGCAAGGAAAGCATGAATGGGAAGAAAGGAGCGCAAGGTAAGATAGGCATGCAGGGAAAGCAGGAAATGGGGAGAAAGGCGACAAAAGGGGAAGAAAGGCTATGCAAGTGATAAAGCGATGCCAGGGAAGGTAGTAACGGGAAGAAAGGCCATGAAATGGAATCGCAGGAACGAGAAAAAGGCCGAACGGCAAGGAAAGAAAGGCGATGCAAGTGAAGAAGGCGAGCAAGGGAAAAAGGCCGAGGCAAGGGAAAGCAGGAATGGGTAGAAAGGTGACACAAGGGAGGAAGGCGATGAAAGTGGAAAAAGGCGACGCAAGGAAGCAGGCGAAGCAAGGGAAAGCATGAACGTAATGAGGCCGACCACAAGGGAAATAACGCGCCGCAAGGGAAGAAACACGAGGCAGGGAAAGCAAGCGACGCTAGGGAAAAGCAGTATTTGGAAAGACAGAGAAAGGCGACACAAGGGTAAGAAAGGCGAGGCAAGGGAAAGCAGGAATGGGAAGAAAGGCAGCGCAAGGGAAGAAAGGCGATGCAAGTGAAGGCGACGCAAGGGAAGCAAGGCTAGGCGAGGGAAAGCAGGAATGGGAAGAAAGGCGACGCAAGGGACGAAAGGTGAGTAAGGGAAGAAGGCGACGCAATGGGATCGCAGAACGAGAAGAAAGGCGACGCAAGGGAAGAAAGGCGATGCAAGGGAAAGCAGGAATGGGAAGAACGGCGACACAAGGAAAGAAAGGCGATGCAAGTGAAGAAAGGCGACGCAAGGGAAGCAAGACGATGCAAGGAAACGCAGGAAGGGTAAGAAAGGCGGCGCAAGGGTAGAAAGAAGGCGATGCAAGGGAAAGCAGGATGAGAAGAAAGGCGAGGCAAAAGAAGAAAGGCGATGCAGAGAGAAAGGCGACGCAAGGGAAGCAGGAACAGGAAGAAAGGGCGACGCAGGGAAAAGAGGAACAGGAGAAGGCGACGCAAGGGGAGAAAGGCGACGCAAGGGAAGCAGGATCGTATGAATGGAGAGGCATGGGAAGAAAGCTGACGCACAACGGGAAGGAAGGCGTCGCAAGGGAAGAAAGGCAACGCGAGGCAAAGCCAGGAATAGAGAAGAAGGCGGCGCAAGAGAAAGCAGGAACATGAAGAAAGGCGTCGCAAGGGTAGAAAGGCGAGGCAAGGGAAAGCAGGAACGGGAAGAAAGGCGACGCAAGGGAAGATAGACGACGCAAGTGAAGAAAGGCGACGCAAGGGAAGCAAGGCGAGGCAAGGGAAAGCAGGAATGGGAAGAAAGGCGACGCAAGGGAAGCAAGGCGACGCAAGGGAAGCAAGGCGAGGCAAGGGAAACAGGAACGGGAAGAAAGACGACGCAGGGAAGAAAGGCGAGCAAGGGAAGCAAGCGAGGCAAGGAAAGCAGGAATGGTAAGAAAGGCGGCGCAAGGGTAGAAAGGCGAGGCAAGGGAAAGAAAGGTGAAAGGAAAGGTGACGCAAGGGAAGAAAGGCGATGCAAGTGAGAGACCGATGCAAGGGAAAGCAGGAACGGGAAGAAAGGCGACGCAAGGGAAGAAAGGCAACGCAGGGAAAGCAGAACGGGAAGAAAAGGTGACGAAAGGGTAGAAAGCGAGCAAGTAAGAAAGGCGACGCCAAGGAAGGCAAGGCAAGGCAAGGGAAAGCGGAATGGGGAGAAAGGCGAAGCAAGGGAGAAAGGCAAGGCAAGTGAAGAAAGGCGACGCAAGGGAAGCAAGGCAAAAGCAGGGAAAAGCGGAAAAGGGAAAGACGACGCAAGGAAAAAACACGACGCAAGGGAAGAAAGGCGACGCAAGGGAAGCAAGGCGACGCAAGGGAAAGCAGGAATGGGGAGAAAGGCGACGCAAGGGAAGAAAGGCGACCCAAGGGAAAGCAGGAATGGGAAGAAAGGCTACGCAAGGGAAGAAAGGCGATGCAAGGGAAGCAAGGCAACGCAGGAAAGCAGGACGGAGAAAGTGACCGCAAGGGAAAGCAGGAATGGGAAGAAAGGCGACGGAAGGGAAGAAAGGCGACGCAAGGGAAGAAAGGCGACGCAAGGGGAAGCAGGATCAGGAAGAAAGGCGACGCAAGGGAAGAAATGCAACTCACGGGAAAGCAGGAACGGGAAGAAAGGCGACGCAAGGGAAACAACGCAACGCAAGGGAAGAAAGGCGACGCAAGGGAAGCAAGGCGATGCAAGGGAAAGCAGGAATGGGAAGAAAGGCGACGCAAGGGAAGCAAGGCGACGCAAGGGAAAGCAGGAATGGTAAGAAAGGCGGCGCAGATGGTAGAACGGCGAGGCGAAGGGAAAGCAGGAATGGGAAAGAAAGAGCTACGAAGGGGAAGAAAGGCGGCGCAGTGAAGAAAGGCGACGCAAGGGAAGCAAGGCAACGCAAGGGAAGCAGAACGGGAAGAAAGACGACGCAAAAGGGGAAATAACGCGATCGCAATGGAAGAAAGGCCGACGCAAGGGAGCAAGCAAGGCAAGAGGCAAAGCAGGAATTGTAAGAAAGGGCGCACAAGGGTAGAAGGCGATGCAAGGGAAAGCAGGAATGGGAAGAAAGGCGTCGCAATGGAAGAAAGTCGATGCCAAGTGAATAAGGCGACGCAAAGGGAAGCAAGGGAATCAAGGGAAAGCAGGAAACGGAATGAAAAGCCGACACAAGGGAAATAACGCGTCGCAAGGGAAGAAACACAGGCAAGGGAAGCAAAGCGACGCTAGGGAAAGCAGTAAGTGAAAGAAGGCGACGCAAGGGAGAAAGGCGAACGCAAGGGAAAGCCAGGAACAGGAAGGAAAGGCAACGAAAGGGAGAAATGCACGCAAGGGAAACATGAATGGGAAGAAAGGAGACCCAAGGTAAGAATAGAGGCATGGAAGGGAAAGCAGGAATGGGAAGAAAGGCGACAAAAAGGGAAGAAAGGCTATGCAAGTGAATAAAGGCGATGCAAGGGAAGGTAAGTAAACGGGAAGAAAGGCCATGAAAGGGATCGGCAGGAACGAGAAAAAAAAGGCGACGCAAGGAAAGAAAGGCGAAATGCAAGTGAAGAAAGGCGACGCAGGGGAGCAAGGCGAGGCAAGGGAAAAGCGGAATGGGGTAGAAAGGGTGACCACAAGGGAGAAGCGTTGCAAGTGAAGAAAGGCGAGGCAAGGAGAAGCAACAAGCGAGGCAAGGGAAAGCAAGATGGTAAGAAAGAGGCGACACAAGGGAGGAAAAGGCGATGAAGTGAAGAAAGGAGACGCAAGGAAGCAAGGCGAAGCAAGGGAAAGGAGGACAGGAATGAAGCCGACACAAGGAAATAACGCGGCCGAAAGGGAAGAAACACGAGACCAAGGGAAGCAAGCGACGCTAGTGAAAGCAGTATTGGAAAAGAAAAGGCGACAAAAGGGTAGAAAGGCGGACCAAGGGAAAGCAGGAATGGGAAAAGAAAGGAAGCGCAAGGGAAGAAGGGCAGCCAAAGTGAAGTCGACGCAATGAGCAAGGCTAGGCGAGGGAAAGCAGAATGGGGAAGAGGCGACGCAGGGACGAAAGGTGATGTAAGGGAAGAAAGGCGACGCAATGATCGCAGGAAACGAGAAGAAAGGCGACGCAAGGGAAGAAAAGGCGATGCAGGGAAGCAGGAATGGGAAGAACGGCGACACAAGGAAAAGAAAGGCGATGGCAAGTGAAGAAAGGCGACGCAAGGGAGCAAGACCGAATGCAAGGGAACGCAGGAATGGGTAAGAAAGGCGGCGCAAGGGTAGAAGGCGATGCAAGGGAAAGCAGGAATGGGAAGAAAGGCGAGCAAAGGAAGAAAGGCCGATGCAAGTGAAGGAAGGCGACGCAAGGGAAAGCAGGACAGGAAGAAAGGCAACGCAAGGGAAGAGGAACAGGAGAAAGGCGACGGGCAAGGGGAGAAAGGCGACGCAAGGAAGCATGATCGTATGAATGGAGATGCATGGTAAAGAAGCTTGACGCACGTAAAGGAAGGGCGGCGCAAGGGAAGAAAGGCAAACGCTAGGCAAAGCAGGATGAGAAGAAAGGCGCGCAGAGAAAGCAGGAACAGGAAAGAAAGCGTCGCAAAGGTAGAAAGGCGAGGCAAGGGAAAGCAGGAACGGGAAGAAAGGCGACGCAAGGGAAGATAGACGACGCAAGTGAAGAAAGGCGACGCAAGGGAAGCAAGGCGAGGCAAGGGAAAGCAGGAATGGGAAGAAAGGCGACGCAAGGGAAGCAAGGCGACGCAAGGGAAGCAAGGCGAGGCAAGGGAAAACAGGAACGGGAAGAAAGACGACGCAAGGGAAGAAAGGCGACGCAAGGGAAGCAAGGCGAGGCAAGGGAAAGCAGGACTGGTAAGAAAGGCGATGCAAGTGAAGAGAGGCGATGCAAGGGAAAGCAGGAACGGGAAGAAAGGCGACGCAAGGGAAGATAGACGACGCAAGGGAGGAAAGGCGACGCAAGGGGAGCAAGGCGACGCAAGGGAAGTAAGGCGACGCAAGGGAAAGCAGAATGGTAAGGAAAGGGACGCAAGGGGAGAAAGGCGAGGCAAGTAAGAAAAGAGGAGACCAAGGTTGCAAGGCACGGCAAGGGAAAGCAGGAATGGGGGAGAAAGGAACAAGGGAAGAAAGGCGATGCAAGTGAAGAAAGGCGACGCAAGGGAAGCAAGGCAACGCAAGGGAAAGCAGGAACGGGAAGAAAGGTGACGCAAGGGAAAGCAGGAATGGGAAGAAAGGCGACGGAAGGGAAGAAAGGCGACGCAAGGGAAGCAAGGCGACGCAAGGGGAAGCAGGATCAGGAAGAAAGGCGACGCAAGGGAAGAAATGCAACTCACGGGAAAGCAGGAACGGGAAGAAAGGCGACGCAAGGGAAACAACGCGACGCAAGGGAAGAAAGGCGACGCAAGGGAAGCAAGGCGATGCAAGGGAAAGCAGGAATGGGAAGAAAGGCGACGCAAGGGAAGCAAGGCGACGCAAGGGAAAGCAGGAATGGTAAGAAAGGCGGCGCAAGGGTAGAAAGGCGAGGCAAGGAAAGCAGAATGGGAAAAAGGCGACGCAAGGGAAGAAAGGCGGCGCAAGTGAAGAAAGGCGACGCAAGGGAAGCAAGGCAACGCAAGGGAAAGCAGGACGGGAAGAAAAGACGACGCAAGGAAATAACGCTACGCAATGGAAGAAAAGGCAGAGCAGGGTAAGCAAGGCGAGGCAAGGCAAGGCAGGAATGGTAAGAAAGGAGGCGCAGGTAAAAGGCGAGGCAAGGGAAGCAGGAATGGGAAGAAAGGGCGGCGCAAGGGGAAGAAGGCGATCAAGTAAGAAGGCGACGCAAGGGAGCAAGGCGAAGCAAGGGAAAGCAGGAAACGGAATGAAAGCCGACACAAGGGAAATAACGCGTCGCAAGGGAAGAAACACAAGGCAAGGGAAGCAAGGGGCGACGCTAGGGAAAGCAGAAGTGTGGAAAAAAGGCGACGCAAGGGAAGAAAGAGGCGACGCAAGGGAAAGCAGAACAGGAGAAAAGGCAACGCAAGGGAAGAAATGGCGACGCAAGGAAGCATGAATGGGAAAAAGGAGACGCAAGGTAAGATAGGCAATGCAAGGGAAAGCAGGAATGGAAGAAAGGCGACGCAGGGAATAACGCGACGCAAGGGAGAAAGGCGAGGGTGCACGTGAAATGTAGTAACGGGGAAGAAAGGCCATGAAATGGATCGCATGAACGAGAAAAAGGCGACGCAAAGGAAAGAAAGGCGATGCAATGAAGAAAGGCGACGCAAGGGAAGCAAGCGAGGCAAGGGAAAGCAGATGGGTGAAATTTACAACAAAGGAAGCAAAGCGTTTGCAAGTGAAGAAGGTGAGCAATGAAGCAAGGCTAGGGCAAGGGAAAGCAAGAAATGTAAGAAAGGCGACACAAGGAGGAAGGCATGAAAGTGAAGAAAGGCGACGCAAGGGAAGCAAGGCGAAGCAAGGGAAAGGAGGAACGGAATGAAAGCCGACACAAGGGAAATAACGCGCCGCAAGGGAAGAAACACGAGGCAAGGGAAGCAAGGCGACGCTAGGGAAAGCAGTATTGGAAAGAAAGGCGACACAAGGGTAGAAAGGCGAGGCAAGGGAAAGCAGGAATGGGTAGAAAGGTGACACAAGGGAAGAAAGGCGTTGCAAGTGAAGAAAGGCGAGGCAAGGGAAGCAAGGCGAGGCAAGGGAAAGCAAGAATGGTAAGAAAGGCGACACAAGGGAGGAAAGGCGATGAAAGTGAAGAAAGGCGACGCAAGGGAAGCAAGGCGAAGCAAGGGAAAGCAGGAACGGAATGAAAGCCGACACAAGGGAAATAACGCGCCGCAAGGGAAGAAACACGAGGCAAGGGAAGCAAGGCGACGCTAGGGAGCAGTATTGGAAAGAAGGCGACACAAGGGGTAGAAGAGGAGGCGAGGCAAGGGAAGCAGGAATGTGGGAAGAAAGCAGCGCAAGGGAAGAAAGGCGATGCAAGTGAAGGCGACGCAAGGGAAGCAAGGCTGGCGAAGGGAAAGCCAGGAATGGGAAAGAAAGGCGACGCCAAGGGACGAAAGGTGATGTAAAGGGAAGAAAGGCGACGCAATGGATCGCAGGGAACGAGAAGAAAGGCCGACGCAAGGGAAGAAAGGCGATGCAAGGGAAAGCAGGAATGGGAAGAACGGCGACACAAGGAAAGAAAGGCGATGCAAGTGTAGAAAGGCGACGCAAGGGAAGCAAGACGATGCAAGGAAACTCAGGAATGGTAAGAAAGGCGGCGCAAGGGTAGAAAGAGATGCAAGGGAAAAGCAGGAATGGGAAGAAAAGGCGAGCAAAGGACGAAAGGCGATGCAAGGAAGAAAAGATGCGACGCAGGGAAAGCAGAACAGGAAGAAGGCGACGCAGGTAAAAGAAGGACAGGAAGAAAGGCGAAGCAAGGGGAGAAAGGCGACGCAAGGGAAAAGCATGTCGGTATGAATGGAGATGCATGGGGAAGAAAGCTGACGCACGGGAAGGAGGCGTCGCAAGGGAAGAAAGGCAAACGCTAGGCAAAAGCAGGATAGAGAAGAAAGAGCGACGCAAGAGAAAGCAGGAACATGAAGAAAGGCGTCGCAAAGGTAAAAAGGGAGGCAAGGGAAAAAAAAAAAAAAAAAGCCCCCAGGGAACGGGAAGAAAGGCGACGCATAGGGAAGATAGAGACGGACCAAGTGGAAGAAAGGCGACGCAGGAAGCAGGCGAGGCAAGGGAAAGCGGAAGGGGAAGAAAGGCGACGCAAGGGAGCAAAAGGGCGACGCAGGGAAGCAAGGCGAGGCAAGGGAAACAGGAACGGGAAGAAAGACGACGCAAGGGAAAGAAAGGCGACGCGGGGAAGCAGGCGAGGCAAGGGAAGCAGGACTGGTAAGAAGGCGAATGCAGTGAAGAGAGGGTGCAAGGGTAAGCAGAAACGGGAAGAAAGGCTACGCAAGGGAAGATAGACGACGCAAGGGAGGAAGGCGGACGCAAGGGAAGCAAGGCGACGCAAGGGAAAGTAAGGAGACGCAAGGGAAAGCAGGAATGGTAAGAAAGGCGACGCAAGGGTAGAAAAGGCGAGGCAAGTTAAAAGAAGGCGCGCAAAGGGTAGCAAGGCACGGCAAGGGAAAGCAGGAAGGGGGGAGAAAGGCGACGCAAGGGAAGAAAGGCGATGCAAGTGAAGAAAGGCGACGCCAAGGGAAGCCCAAGGCAAACCGCAAAGGGAAGCAGGAACGGAGAAAGGTGACGCAAGGGAAAGCGGAATGGGAAGAAGAGGGACGGAAGGGAAGAAAGGCGACGCAAGGAAGCAAGGCGACGCAATGGGAAGCAGGAGCAGGAAGAAAGGCGCGCAAGGGAAGAAAAAATTGCAAACTCACGGGAAAGCAGAACCGGGAATAAAGCGACGCAAGGGAAAACACAAGCGACGCAAGGGAAAGAAAGGCGACGCAGAAGGGAAGCAAGGCCGATGCCCAAGGGAAAGCAGAGGGGAGAAAGGCGACGCAAGGGAAGCAGGCGACGGCAAGGGAGAAGCAGGAATGGTAAGAAAGGCGGCGCAAGGGGTAGAAAGGCGAGGCAAGGAAAGCAGGAAATGGGAAGAAAGCGACGCAAGGGAAGAAAGGCGCGAAAATTGTGAAGAAAAGGGCACGCAAGGGAAGCAGGCACGCAAGGGAAAGCAAGGAACGGGTAAGAAAGAACGACGCAAGGGAAAATAAATAACGCGACCAATGGAAAGAAAGGCGACGCAAGGAGCAAGGCGAGGCAAGGGCAAGCAAGGAATGGTAAGAAAGGCGGCGCAAGGGTAGAAAAGGCGAGGCAGGGAAAAGCAGGAATGGGAAGAAAGGCGGTGGGCCAAGGGAAAAAGGCGAGGCAAGTGAAGAAAGGCGACGCAAGGGAAGCAAGGGCAGAAGCAAGGAAGCAGGAACGGAATGAAAGCCGACACAAGTTAAATAAGCGTCGCAAGGGAAGAAACACAAGGCAAGGGAAGCAAGGCCGAAAGCTAGGGAAAGCATATGGAAAGAAGGCGACGCAAGGGAAGAAGGCGACCGAACGCAAGGGAAAGCAGGAACAGGAAGAAAGGCAACGCAAGGGAAGAAATGCGACGCAAGGGAAAAGCATGAATGGGAAGAAATGGCCGCACGGTAAGATAGGCAATGCAAAGGGAAAGCAGGAATGGGAGAAAGGCGACAAAAGGGAAGAAAGGCTATGCAGGGAATAAAGGCGATGTACAGGGAAGTATTAACGGGAATAAAGGCCATGAAGGGATCGCAGAACGAGAAAAAGGCGACGCAAGGAAAGAAGGCGATTGCAGTGAAGAAAGGCGACGCAAGGGAAGCAAGGACGGGCAAGGGAAATGCCGGAATGGTAGAAAGGGTGACACAAGGGGAATAAAAGGCGTTGCAACGTGAAGAAAGGCGAGGCAATGGAGCAAGGCGAGCAAGGGAAATCAAGAATGGTAAGAAAGGTCGAGAACAAGGGAGGAAAGGGCCTAGGAAATTTAAGAAAGGGCGAAGCAAGGGAAGCAAGGAGGCGAAGCAAGGGAAAGCAGGAACGGAATGAAAGCCGACACAAGGGAAATAACGCGTCGCAAGGGAAGAAACACGAGGCAAGGGAAGCAAGGCGACGCTAGGGAAAGCAGTATTGGAAAGAAAGGCGACACAAGGGTAGAAAGGCGAGGCAAGGGAAAGCAGGAATGGGAAGAAAGGCAGCGCAAGGGAAGAAAGGCGATGCAAGTGAAGAAAGGCGACGCAAGGGAAGCAAGGCTAGGCGAGGGAAAGCAGGAATGGGAAGAAAGGCGACGCAAGGGACGAAAGGTGATGTAAGGGAAGAAAGCGAACACATGGATAGCGAAACGAGAAGAAAGGCGACGCAAGGGAAGAAAGCGATGCAAAGGGAAAGCAGGAATGGGAAGAACGGCGACACAGGAAAGAAAGGCGAGGCAAAGTGTAGAAAGAGGCGACGCAAGTGAGCAAGGACGATGGCAAGGAACGCGGAAAGGTAAGAAAGGCGGCGCAGAGGGTAGAAAGAGGCGATGCAATGGAAAGCAGGAATGGAAGAAAGGCGAGGCAAAGGAAAGAAAGGCGATGCAAAGTGAAACAGCGACGCAAGGGAAAGCAGGAACAGGAAGAAAGGCAACGCAAAGGGAAGAAAGAACAGGAAGAAAGGCGACCGCAAGGGGAGAAAGCGACGCAAGGGAAAGCATGATCGGTAGGAATGGAGATGCAATGGGAAGAAAGCTGACTGCTCGGGAGAAGCGTCGCAAGGAAGAGGCAACGCTATGCCAAAAAGCAGGATAGAGAGAAAGGCGACGCAATAGAAGCAGGAAACAATAAGAAAGGCTCGCAAAGGTAGAAAGGCGAGGGCAAGGGAAAGAGGAAGAACGGGAAGAAAGGAGACGACGCAAAGTGAAGATAGACGACGCAAGTGAAAAAGGCGCGCAAGGGAAGCAAGCGAGGCAAGGAAAGGCAGGAATTGGGAAGAAAGGCGACGCAAGGGAAGCAAGGCGACGCAAGGGAAGCAATGGGGAGGCAAGGGAAAACAGGAAACGGGAAAGAAAAGACGCGCAAAGGAAGAAAGGCGCGCAAGGGAAGCAAGGCAGGCAAGGGAAAAAGCAGGAATGGTAAGAAAGGGCGGCGCAGGGTAGAAAGCGAGGCAAGGGAAAGCAGGAATGGGAAGAAAGGCGAAGCAAGGGAAGAAAGGCGAGCAAGTGAAGAGAGGCGATGCAGAAAAGGGAAAGCGAGAACGGAAAGAAAGGCGACGCCAAGGGAGATAGACGACGCACAGGGAGGAAAGGCCAAAGCAAGGGAAAGCAAGGCTACGCAAGGGAATAAAGGCGACGCAAGGAAGCAGGAATGGTAAGAAAGGCGACAAGGGTAAGAAAGGCGAGGCAGTAAAGAAAGGCGACGCAAGGGTAGCAAGGCACGGCAAGGGAAAGCAGGAATGGGGAGTAAGGCGACGCAAGGGAAGAAAGGCGATGCAAGTGAAGAAAGGCGACGCAAGGGAAGCAAGGCAACGCAAGGGAAAGCAGGAACGGGAAGAAAGGTGACGCAAGGGAAAGCAGGAATGGGAAGAAAGGCGACGGAAGGGAAGAAAGGCGACGCAAGGGAAGCAAGGCGACGCAAGGGAAAGCAGGAATGGTAAGAAAGGCGACGCTAGGGTAGAAAGGCGAAGCAAGGGAAAGCAGGAACGGGAAGAAAGGCGACGCAAGGGAAACAACGCGACGCAAGGGAAGAAAGGCGATGCAAGGGAAGCAAGGCGATGCAAGGGAAAGCAGGAATGGGAAGAAAGGCGACGAAAGCGTAGAAAGGCGAGGCAAGGGAAAGCAGGAATGGGAAGAAAAGGCGACCGCAAGGGAAGAAAGGCGGCGCAAGTGAAGAAAGGCGACGCAAGGGAGGGCAAGGCACGCAAGGGAAAGCAGGAACGGAAGAAAGACGACGCAAGGGAAATAACGCGATCGCAATGGAGCAAGGCGACGCAAGGGAAGCAGAGGCGAGGCAAGGGCAAGCAGAATGGTAAGAAAAGGCGGCGCAAGGGTAAAAGGCGGAGGCATAGGGAAGCAGGATGGAAGAAAGCGGCGCAAGTGAAGAAAGGCGAATGCAAAGTGAAGAAAGGCGACGCAGGGGAGCAAGGCAAGCAAAGGGAAGCAGGAACGGAATGAAGCCGACACAAGGGAAGAAAACGGCGTCGCAAGGGAAGAAACCAAGGCAAGGGAAGCAAAGGCGACGCTATGGAAAGCAGTAGTGGAAAGAAAGGCGCGCAAGGAAGAAAGGCGACGCCAAGGGAAAGCAGGAACAGGAAGAAAGGGGAACGCAAGGGAAGAAATGGCGACGCAAGATGAAGCATGAATGGGAAGAAAGGAGACGCAAGGTAAGATAGGCAATGCAAGGGAAAGCAGGAATGGGAAGAAAGGCGACAAAAGGGAAGAAAGGCTATGCAAGTGAATAAAGGCGATGCAAGGGAAGGTAGTAACGGGAAGAAAGGCCATGAAAGGGATCGCAGGAACGAGAAAAAAGGCGACGCAAGGAAAGAAAGGCGATGCAAGTGAAGAAAGGCGACGCAAGGGAAGCAAGGCGAGGCAAGGGAAAGCAGGAATGGGTAGAAAGGTGACACAAGGGAAGAAAGGCGTTGCAAGTGAAGAAAGGCGAGGCAAGGGAAGCAAGGCGAGGCAAGGGAAAGCAAGAATGGTAAGAAAGGCGACACAAGGGAGGAAAGGCGATGCAAGTGAAGAAAGGCGACGCAAGGGAAGCAAGGCGAAGCAAGGGAAAGCAGGAACGGAATGAAAGCCGACACAAGGGAAATAACGCGCCGCAAGGGAAGAAACACGAGGCAAGGGAAGCAAGGCGACGCTAGGGAAAGCAGTATTGGAAAGAAAGGCGACACAAGGGTAGAAAGGCGAGGCAAGGGAAAGCAGGAATGGGAAGAAAGGCGACGCAAGGGAAGAAAGGCGATGCAAGTGAAGAAAGGCGACGCAAGGGAAGCAGGGCGAGGCAAGGGAAAGCAGGAATGGGAAGAAAGAAGGCGACGCAAGGGAAGCGCAAAGCGACGCAATGGACAAACAAGGAATGGTAAGAAAGGCGACGCAAGGGAAGAAGGCGATGCAAGTAAAGAAGGCGACGCAGGTAGCAAGGCAAGCAAGGGAAAGCAGAATGGGGAAGAAAGCGACGCAAGGGAAGAAGGCAATGCAAGTGAAGAAGGCGACGCAAGGAAAGCAAAGGCAAAGCAAAGGGAAAGCAGGACAGGAAGAAAGACGAAGCAGGGAAAAAACACGACGCAAGGGAAGAAAGGCGACGCAAGGGAAAGCAAGGCGACGCAAGGGAAAGCAGGATGGTAAAGAAAAGGACCGGCGCAAGGTAGAAAGGCGAGCAATGGAAAGCAGGAATGGGAGAAATAACGCTACCGGCAAGGGAAGAAAGGGCGACGCAAGGGAACAAGGCGAGGAAGGGCAAGCAGGAATGGTAGAGAAGAAGGGGCCGGGCGCAAGGGTGAAGGGCGAGGCAAAGAAAGCAGGAATGGGAAGAGGCGGCGCAAGGGAAGAAAGGCGATGCAAGTGAAGAAAAGGCCGACGCAAGGGAAGAAGGCGAAGCAAGGGAAAGCAGACGGAAGAAAGCCGACACAAGGGAAATAACGCGGTCGCAAGGGAAGAAACACAAGGCAAGGAAGCAAAGGGCGACGCTAGGAAACAGTATTGGGAAAGAAAGGGCGACGCAAAAGGGAAAGGAAAGAGGCGACCGCAAGGAAAGCAGGAACAGGAAGAAAGGGCAACGCAAGGGAAAGAAATGCGACGCAAGGGAGCATGAATGGGAAGAAAGGAGACGCAAGTAAGATAGGCAATGCAAGGGAAAGCAGAATGGGAGAAAGGCTCACAAGCAATGGAAATAAAGCGCGCAAGGGAAGAAAGGCGAGGCAATGGAAGTTAGTAACGGGAGAAGGGAAGGAAGAAAGTCCAGGAAAGGGATCGCAGGAACGAGAAAAAAAGGCGAACTGCAAGGAAAGAAGAGCGATGCAAGTGAAGAAAAGCGACGCAAGGGGAAGCAAGGCGAGGCAAGGGAAAGCAGGAATGTAGAAAGGTGACACAAGGGAAGAAAGGCGTTGCAAGTGAAGAAAGGTGAGCAATGGAGCAAGGCGAGTCAAGGGAAAGCAAGAATGGTAAGAAAGGGCGACACAATTAGGAAAGGGGATGAAGTGAAGAAAGAGCCGACGCAAGGGAAGCAAGGGAGAAGCAACAAAGGGAAGGAGGAACGGAATGAAAGCCGACACAAGGAATAAACGCCGCCGCAAGGGAGAACACTAGCAAGGGAAGCAAGGCGACGCTAGGGAAAGCAAGTATTGGAAAAGAAAGTCGACACAAGGGTAAAAGAGGCGAGGCAAGGGAAAGCCAGGAATGGGTAAAGGTGGAACACAGAGGGAAGAAAGGCGGTGCAAGTGAGAAAAGCGAGGCAATGAAGCAGGCGAGGCCAAGAGAAAGCAAGAATGGTAGAAAGGCGACACAAGGGAGGAAAGGCGATGAAAGTGAAGAAAGGGCAGACGCAAGGAAGCAAGGCGAAGCAAGGGGAAAGCAGGAACGGAAAATGAAAGCCGCACAAGGAAATAACGCGCCGCAAGGGAAGAAACACGAGGCAAGGGAAGCAAGGCGACGCTAGGGAAAGCAGTATTGGAAAGAAAGGCGACACAAGGGTAGAAAGGCGAGGCAAGGGAAAGCAGGAATGGGAAGAAAGGCAGCGCAAGGGAAGAAAGGCGATGCAAGTGAAGGCGACGCAAGGGAAGCAAGGCTAGGCGAGGGAAAGCAGGAATGGGAAGAAAGGCGACGCAAGGGACGAAAGGTGATGTAAGGGAAGAAAGGCGACGCAATGGATCGCAGGAACGAGAAGAAAGGCGACGCAAGGGAAGAAAGGCGATGCAAGGGAAAGCAGGAATGGGAAGAACGGCGACACAAGGAAAGAAAGGCGATGCAAGTGTAGAAGGCGGACGCAGGAAGGCAAAGACGATGCAAGGAAACCAGAGGAATGGTAAGAAAGGGCGCGGCAAGGGTAAGAAAGGCGAGCAAGGGAAAAGCAGGAATGGGAAGAAGGGCGAGGCAAGGAAGAAAGGGCGGGCAAGTGAAGAAAGGCGGATCGCAAGGAAGCAGGAACAGGAAAGAAAGGCGACGCAAGTGAAAGAAAGAACAGGAGAAAGAGGGACGCAAGGGGAGAAAGGCGACGCAAGGGAAGCATGATCGGTAGAAAATGAGATGGCATGGGAAGAAAAAGCGACGCACGGGAAGGAAGGCGGCGCAAGGGAGAGAAGGCAGCTAGCAAGCAGGATAGAGAAGAAAAGGCCGACGCCAAGAGAAAGCAGGAACAGGAAGAAAGGCGTGCGCAAAGGTAGAAAGGCGAGGCGAGGGAAAGCAGGAAAGGGTAGAAAGGCAGCGCAAGGGAAGAAATGCGATGCCAAGGGAAGAAAGGCGACGCAATGGATCGCAGGAACGAGAAGAAAGGCGACGCAAAGGAAGAAAGGCATGCAAGGGAAAGCAAGGATGGGGAAGAACGGCGACCAAGGAAAGAAAGGCGATGCAAAGTGAGAAAGCGGACGCAAGGGACAAGACGACGCAAGGAAATGCAGGAATTGGTAGAAGGCGCGCAAGGGTAGAAAGGCGATTGCCAAGGGAAAGCAGAATGGGAAGAAAGGCGAGGCAAGGAAAAAGCGATGCAGGTGAAGAAAGGCGACGCAAGGAAAGCAGGAACAGGAGAAAGGCGACGCAGGGAAAGAAGGAACAGAAGAAATGCGACGCAAGGGGAGAAAGCGACGCAAGGAAAGCATGAATGGGGTAATGAATGGAGATGCATGGGAAAAAGCTGACGCACGGTGAAGGAAGGCGTACCGCAAGGGAAGAAAGGCAACGCTAGGCAAAGCAGGATAGAGAATAAAAGGCGGCGCAAGAGAAAGCAGGAACCATGAAGAAAGGCGTAGCAAGGGTAGAAAAGGCGAGGGCAAAGGGAAGCAGAACGGAGAAAGGCACGCAAGGGAAGATAGACGACGCAAGGGGAAGAAAGGCGACGCAAGGGAAGCAAGGCGAGGCAGGGAAAGCAGGAATGGGAAGAAAGGGCGAGCCAAGGTTAAAGCAAGGCCGACGCAAGGAAGGAAGACGACGCAAGGGAAAACAGGAACGGGAAGAAAGACGACGCAAGGGAAGAAAGGCGACGCAGGGAAGCAAGGCGAAGGCAAGGGAAAGCAGGATGGGAAGAAAGGCGGACAAGGGTAGAAAGCGAGGCAAGGGAAAGCAGGAATGGGAAGAAATGCGAAGCAAGGGAAGGAAAGGCGATGCAAGTGAAGAGAGGCATGCAATGGAAAGCAGGAACGGGAAGAAAGGCACGCAAGGGAAGATAGACGACGCAGGAGGAATGGCGACGCAAGGAAGCAAGGCGAGCGCAGAGGAAGTAAGGCAAACGCAAGGGAAAGCAGGAATGGTAAAGAAAGGCGACGCAAGGGGAGAAGGCGAGGCAAGTAAAGAAAGGCGACGCAAGGTAGCAAGGCAAGCAAGGAAAGCAGGAAATGGGAGAAAGCGACGCAAGGGAAGACAGCGCGAGCAAGTGAAGAAAGGCGACGCAAGGGAAGCAAGGCAACGCAAGGGAAAGCAGGAATGGTAAGAAAGGGCGGCGCAAGGGTTAAGAAAGGCGAGCCAAGGGACAAGCGGCAATGGGAAGAAAGGGGATGCAAGGGAAGAAAGGCGATGCAAGTGAAGAAAGGCGACGCAAGGGTAGCAAGGCAAGGCAAGGGAAAGCAGGAATGGGAAGAAAGGCGTCGCAAGGGAAGAAAGGCGATGCAAGTGAAGAAAGGCGACGCAAGGGAAGCAAGGCAAGGCGAGGGAAAGCAGGAATGGGAAGAAAGGCGACGCAAGGGAAGAAAGGCGATGCAAGGGAAGCTAGGCGACGCAAGGAAAAGCAGGAATGGGAAGAAAGGCGAGGCAAGGGAAGAAAGGCGATGCAAGTGAAGAAAGGCGACGCAAGGGAAAGCAGGAACAGGAAGAAAGGCGACGCAAGGGAAAGAAGGAACAGGAAGAAAGGCGACGCAAGGGGAGAAAGGCGACGCAAGGGAAAGCATGAACGGTATGAATGGAGATGCATGGGAAGAAAGCTGACGCACGGGAAGAAAGGCGTCGCAAGGGAAGAAAGGCGACGCAAGGCAAAGCAGGATAGAGAAGAAAGGCGACGCAAGAGAAAACCGACGGGGAACGAAGGAAGAAAGGCGACGCAAGGGTTTAGAAAGGTGAGGCAAGGGCAAGCAGGAATGGTAAGAAAGGCGGCGCAAGGGTAGAAAGGCGAGGCAAGGGAAAGCAGGAATGGGAAGAAAGGCGGCGCAAGGGAAGAAAGGCGATGCAAGTGAAGAAAGGCGACGCAAGGGAAGCAAGGCGAAGCAAGGGAAAGCAGGAACGGAATGAAAGCCGACAAAAGGGAAATAACGCGTCGCAAGGGAAGAAACACAAGGCAAGGGAAGCAAGGCGACGCTAGGGAAAGCAGGAGTGGAAAGAAAGGCGACGCAAGGGAAGAAAGGCGACGCAAGGGAAAGCAGGAACAGGAAAAGAAAGGCAACGCAAGGGAAAGCAAGGCGAGGCAAGGGAAAAGCAATGAATGGGAAGAAAGGGACGCAAGGTAAGATAGGCAATGCAAGGGAAAAGCAGGAAAGGGGAGGAAAAGGGCGACAAAAGGGAAAAGCTATGCAAGTGGATAAAGGCGAATGCAAGGAAGTAAGTAACGGGAAGAAAGCCATGAAGGATCGCAGGAACGAGAAAAAGAGGCGACGCAGAGAGGAAAGAAAGGCGATGCAAGTGAAGAAAGGCGAAACGCATAGGGGAAGCAAGGCGAGGCAAGAGGAAAGCGGAATGGGTAGAAAGGTTGACACAAAGGGAAGAAAGGCGTTGCAAGTGAGAGAAAGACGAGGCAAGGGAAAGGCAAGGCGAGGCAGGGAATGCAAGGAATGGTAGAAAGGCGACACAGGGAGGAAAGGCGATGCAAGTGAAGAAAGGCCGACGCAAGGGGAAGCAAGGCTAAGACAAGGGGAAGCAAGGAACGGAATGAAAAGCCGACACAAGGGAAATAACGCGCCGCAAAGGAAGAAAACGGGCCCCAAGGGAAGAAGGCGACCTAGGGAAAGCAAGGTATTGGAAAGAAAGGCGACAAAAGGGTAGAAAGGCGAGGCAAGGAAATGGCAGGAATGGGAAGAAAGGCGACGCAAAGGGAAGAAAAGGCGATGCAAGTGAAGAAATGGGGACGCAAGGGAAGCAAGGCGAGACGAGGGAAAGCGGATGGAAGAAAGGCGATGCCAAGGGGAGCAAGGCGATGCAAGGGAAAGCAGAAAATGGTAAGAAAGGCGACGCAAGGGTAAGAAAGGCGATGCAAGGAAGAAGGCGACGCAACGGTAGCAAGGCAGGCAGGGAAGCAGAGGGGGAAGAAAGGAGACGCAAGGAAGAAAGGCAATGCAAGTGAAAGAAAGGCGACGCAAGGGACGAAAGGCCAAAGCAGGGAAAAGCAGGAACTGGAAGAAATACGACAGCAAGGGTAATAACGCGACGAAGGGAAGCGAAGGTGACCCAAGGGAAAGCAGAACGAGGAGGAAAGGCGACAGGAAGGGAAGAAAGGCGGCGCACTGGTAGAAATTCGACGCCAGGGGCCACAGGAACAGGAAAGAACGGCGACGCCATTGAAGAAATGCGACGCACGGAAAGCAGGAACGGGAAGAAGGCGACTCAAGGGAAATAACGCGACGCAAGGGAAGAAAGGGCGACGCAAGGTAAGCAAGGCGACGCAAAGGGAAAGCAAGGAATGGTAAGAAGGCGGCGGCAAGGGAAGCAAGCCGAGGCAAGGGGAAAGAAAGAATGGGAAAAAGGGGATCAAGGGAAGAAAGGCGATCCAAGTGAAGAAAAGGCGAAGCAAGGGAAGCAGGCCAGGCCAAGGGAAACAGGAATGGGTAGAAAGGCGACCAAGGGAAGAAAGGAGTTGCAAGGGAAGAAAGGCGAGGCAAGGAAGCAAGGGAGGCAAGGGAAAGCAGAATGGGAAGAAAAGGCGACACATAGGGAAACAGGCCGTTGCAAGGTGAAGAAGGCGACGCAAGGGAAGCAAGTCGAAGCAAGGGAAAGCATGAACGGATTGAACCGACACAAGGGAAATAACGCGTCGCAAGGGAAGAAACACGAGGCAAGGAAAGCAAGGCGAACCGCTAGGGAAGCATAATTGGAAAGAAAGGCGACACAAGGGTAGAAAAAGGCAGGCAGGGAAACATGCAAGGAATGGGAGAGAAAGTCAGCGCAGGGAAAGAAGGCGATGCAAGTGAAGGCGACGCAAGGGAGCAAGCTAGGCGAGGAAAGCAGAATGGGAAGAAAGGCGACGCAAGGGACGAAAGGTGGATTTAGGAAGAAAGTGACGCAATGGAGCGCAGGAACGAGAAGAAAGGCGACGCAGGGAAGAAAGGCGATGCAAGGGCAAAGCAGGAATGGGAATAAGACGGCGACAAAAGGAAAGAAGGCGATGCAAGTGAAGAAAGGCGAACGCAAGGGAAGCAAGACGATGCAAGGAAAACGCAGGAATGGTAGAAAGGCGGCACAAGGGTAGAAAGAGGGCGATGCAAGGGAAAGGCGGAATGGGAAGAAAGGCGAGGCAAAGGAAGAAAGCGAAGGCAAGTGAAGAAAGGCACGCAAGGGAAAGCAGGAACAGGAAGAAATGCAACGCAGGAAAGAAGGAACAGGAAAAAGGCGACGCAAGGGGAGAAAGGCCGACGCAGGGAAAGCATGATCCGGTATGAATGGAGATGCATGAGGAAAAAGCTGACGCCACGGGAAGGAAGGCGTTGCAAGGGAAGAAAGGAAACGCTAGGAAAAGCAGATAAGAGGAAAGAAGCGACGCAAGAGAAAGCAAGGAACAATGAGAAAGGCCGTCGCAAGGGTAAAAGGCGAGGCAAGGGAAAGCGAAATGGGAAGAAAAGGCGAAGCAAGGGAAGAAGGCGATGCAAAGGAAGAGAGGCGATGCAAAGGAAAGCGGAACGGGAAGAAGAGGCGACGCAAGGGAAGATAGACGACGCAAGGGAGGAAAGGCGACGCAAGGGAAGCAAGGCGACGCAAGGGAAGTAAGGCGACGCAGGAGCAGGAATGGGTAAGAAAGGCACGCAAGGGAAGATAGACGACGCAAGGGAAAGAAAGGCGACGCAAGGGAAGCAAGGCGAGGCAAGGGAAAGCAGGAAAGGGAAGAAAGGCGACGCAAGGGAAGCAAGGCGACGCAAGGGAAGCAAGGCGATGCAAGGGAAAACAGGAACGGGAAGAAAGACGACGCAAGGAAGAAAGGCGACGCAGGGAAGCAAGGCGAGGCAAGGGAAAGCAGGGAAATGGTAAGAAAGGGCGGCGCAAGGGGAGAAAGGCGAGGCAAAGGGAAAGCAGAAAGGGGGGGGGAAGAAAGGCGAAGCAGGGAAGAAAGGCGATGCAAGTGAAGAAGGCGATGCAAGGGAAAGCAGGAACGGGAAGAAAGGGCGACGCAAGGGAAGAAGACGACGCAAGGGAGGAAAGGCGACGCAAGGGAAGTCAGCGACGCAGGGAAGTAAGAGCGACGCAAGGGAAAGCAGGAAATGGTAAAGAAGGCGACGCAAAGGGTAGAAAGAGCGAGGCAAGTAAAGAAAGGCACGCAAGGGTAGCAAGGCACGGCAAGGGAAAGCAGGAAAGGTGGGGAAAAGGCGACGCAAGGGGAAGAAACGGCGATGAAGTGAAGAAAGGCACGCAAGGGGAAGCAAGGCGAACGCAAGGGAAAGCAGAACGGGAAGAAAAGACACGCAAGGGAAATGACGCACCGCAAGGGAAGAAGAGAGGCGCGCAAGGGAAGCAGGCGAGGCAAAGGGAAAGCAGGAAATGGTAAGAAAGGCCGGCGCAAGGGTAGAAAGGCGGGCAAGGGCAGGGCAGCCATGGGAAGAAAGGGATGGCAAGGGAAGAAAGGGCGATGCAGTGAAAAGGCGACGCAAGGGTAAAGCAAAGGCAAAGCAAGGGAAGCAGGAATGGGAAAAGGCGGCGCAGGGTAAAAGGGCTAGCAAAGAGGGAAGAAGGAATGAGAGAACGGCGAAGCCCAGGGTAAACAGAACGGGAAGAAGGCGATGCAAGGAAAAGAGGAAAGATAAGAAAGGCGATCAAAGGGAAGAAAGGCTATACGCAAGAGCGAAGAAGGGCGAGACGCAGGGAATAGCGGGAAAGAGAAGAAAGGGCGACGCACGGAAAAGAAAGGCGATGCAAGTAAAAGAAAAGCGACGCAAGGGGAAAGAAAGCAGGGTAACAAGAGGGAACAGGAGGAATGGGGTGAAAGCGACGCAAGGGGAAGAAGGCGGTGCGAGTGAAGAGAGGCGATGCAAGGGAAAGCAAGGAACGGGAAGAAAGGCGACGCAGAGGAGGAAAGAAGACACACGGGAAGAAGGCGTCGCAATGGGAAGAAGGCTCGACATGGGAAGGAGGCGAAGCAAGGCAAAGCAAGGATTGAGAAGAAAGGCGACGCGCAGAGAAAGCAGGAACGGGAGAAGGACGACGCAAAGGGAGGCAGAAACGGAAGTAAGGCCGTCGGAAGGGAAAGCAGGAATGAGAAGAAAGGCGAAGCCAGGGTAAACAGGAACGGGAAGAAAGGCGATGCAAGGAAAAGGCGGAACGGAAAGAAAGGCGATGCAAGGGAAGATAGGCTACGCAAGCGAAGGAAGGGGACGCAAGGGAAAGCAGGAAACGAGAAGAAGGCGACGCAAGGGAAGCAAGGCGACGCAAGGGAAAGCAGGACGGCAGTAAGGCAACGCAAGGGAAGCAAGGAGACGCAAGGGAAAGCAGGAAACCGGAAAGACAGGCGACGCAAGCGAGGAAATAAAACCACGCGACGCAAGGGAAGAATAGGCAACGCACAGGGGAAAGCAAGCGACGCAAGGGAAGAAAGGCGACGCAAGGGAGCAGGCGACGCAAGGGAAGAGCAGGAAGGGTAAGAAAGGCGACGCAAGGGGAGAAAGGGAGAGGCAAGGGAAAAGCAGGAATGGGACGAAAGGCGGCGCAAGGGAAGAAGGGCGATGCAAGTGAAGAAAGGCCGACGCAAGGGAAGAAGGCGAATACGCAAGGGAAGCAAAGGCGAACGCAAGGGAAACAGGAATGGTAAGAAGGCGACGCACGGGGTAGAAGGCGAGGGCAAAGGGAAAGCAAGGAATGGGAAGAAAGGCGGCGCAGGGAAGAAGGCGATGCAAGTGAAGAAGGGCGACGCAAGGGAAGCCAAGCATGGCCAAGAAAGCAGGAATGGGAAGAAGGCGACGCAAGGCAAGGAAAGGCGAGGCAAGGGAAAGCCGGAACGGGAAGAAAGGCGACGGAAGGGAAGAAAACAGCTCAAGTGAAGAAAGGCCGACGCAAGGGAAGCAGGAACAGTAACGAGGAGAGCAACGCTAGGAAGAAAAGCGACCAAGGGAAAGCATGGATCGGTATGAAAGGCGATGCATGGGAAGAGAGCCTGACGAATCTGGAAGAAAGAGGCGTTCGCAAGGGAAGAAGAGGCGACGCAAGGCAAAGCAGGATAAGAGAAGAAGGCGACCAAGAGAAAATGCAAGGAACGGGAAGAAAGGCCGTCGCAAGGGAAGATAGAAGACGCAGGGAAGGCGACGCAGGGAAAACAGGAACGAGAAGAAAGGCGACCGCAAGGGAAGATAGACACGCAAGGGAAGAAAGGCGACGCAAGGGAAACAGGAACGAGAAGAAAGCGACGCAAAGGGAAAGGCAGGAACGGTAAAGAAAGGCGAATGCAGGGGAGAAGGCGACGCAGGGGAAGATAGGCGACGCGAGGGAGAGCAGGAATGGTAAGACAGGCGACGCAAGGGTAGAGAGGCGACGCAAAGGAAATCAGGAACGGGAAGATAGGCGACAGAAGGGAAAGCAGGAATGGGAAGAAAGGCGACGCGAGGGAAGAAATGCGATGCCAGGGAAAGCAGAAAAGGGAAGCAAGGCGAGGCAAGGGAAAGCAGGAACGGGAAGAAAGGCGATGCAAGGGAAAGGAGGAACGGAAAGAAAGGCGATGCATGGGAAGATAGGCTACGCAAGCAAAGAAGGGCGATGCATGGGAAAGCAGGAACGAGAAGAAAGGTGACGCACAGAAAGAAAGTCAAAGCAAGGGAAAGTAGGAACGGGAAGAAAGGCGACGCAAGGGAAAGTAGGAACGGGCAGAAAGTCGATGCAAGTGAAGAAAGGCGACGCAAGGGTAGAAAGGCGAGGCAAGGGAAAGCAGGAATGGGAAGAAAGGCGACGCAAGGGTAGAAAGGCGAGGCAAGGGAAAGCAGGAATGGGAAGAAAAAGGCGACCGCAACAAAGGGTAGAAAGGCGAGGCAAGGGAAAGCAGGAATGGGAAGAAAGGCGACGCAAGGGTAGAAAGGCGACGCAAGAGAAAGCAGGAACGGGAAGAAAGGCGTCGCAAGGGAAGGCAGATACGGGAAGTAAGGCGTCGGAAGGGAAAGCTGGAATGAGAAGAAAGGCGAAGCAAGGGTAAACAGGAACGGGAAGTAAGACGTCGAAAAAAGGGAATGGAGGAACGGAAAGAAAGGCGATGCAAGGGAAGATAGGCTACGCAAGCGAAGAAGGGCGACGCAAGGGAAAGCAGGAACAGAACAAAAACATGGCGCACGAGGAAGAAAGGCGATGCAAGGGAAAATAGGAACGGGCAGAAAGGCGACGCAAGGGAAGCAAGGCGACGCAAGGGAAAGCAGGAATGGGAAGAAAGGCGACGCAAGGGAAATAACGCGACGCAAGGGAAGAAAGGCAACGCGAGGGAAGCAAGGCGACGCAAGGGAAGTAAGAGTGCATGCAGGGAAAGCAGGAATGGTAGAAAGGGCGACGCAAGGGTAGAAAGGCGAGGCAAGGAAAGCAGAATGGGAAGAAAGGACGACGCAAGGGAAGAAAGGCGATGAGTGACAGAAATGCGATGCAAGGAAGCAGGCCGAGGCAAAGGGAAAGCGGAAATGGGAAGAAAGGCGACGCAAAAGGGAACAAGGCGACCGCAGGGAAAGCAGGAATGGTTAAGAAGGCGACGCAATTGGGTAGAAAGGCGAAGCAAAGGGAAAGCAGGAATGGAAGAAGGCACGCCAAGGAAAGAAAGGCGAATCAAGTGAAGAAAGGCGATGAAGGGAAGCAAGGCGAGGCAAGGGAAGCAGAATGGGAAGAAGGCGACGCAAGGGAAGCAAGGCGAGGCAAGGGAAAGCAGGAATGGGAAGAAAGGCGACGCAAGGGAAGAAAGGCGAGGCAAGGGAAAGCAGGAACGGGAAGAAAGGCGATGCAAGGGAAAGGAGGAACGGAAAAAAAACGAAGGCCCGGGCAATGGGAAGATAGGCTACGCAAGCAAAGAAGGGCGATGCATGGGAAAGCAGGAACGAGAAGAAAGGTGACGCACAGAAAGAAAGTCAAAGCAAGGGAAAGTAGGAACGGGAAGAAAGGCGACGCAAGGGAAAGTAGGAACGGGCAGAAAGTCGATGCAAGTGAAGAAAGGCGACGCAAGGGTAGAAAGGCGAGGCAAGGGAAAGCAGGAATGGGAAGAAAGGCGACGCAAGGGTAGAAAGGCGAGGCAAGGGAAAGCAGGAATGGGAAGAAAGGCGACGCAAGGGTAGAAAGGCGAGGCAAGGGAAAGCAGGAACGGGAAGAAAGGCGACGCAAGGGTAGAAAGGCGACGCAAGAGAAAGCAAGAACGGGAAGAAAGGCGTAGCAAGGGAAGGCAGATACGGGAAGTAAGGCGTCGGAAGGGAAAGCTGGAATGGCAAGAAAGGCGACGCAAGGGTAAACAGGAACGGGAAGAAAGGCGAAAAAAGGGAATGGAGGAACGGAAAGAAAGGCGATGCAAGGAAAGAAAGCCGATGCAAGTGAAGAAAGGCGACGCAAGGGAAGCAAGGCGAGGCAAGGGAAAGCAGGAACGGGAAGAAAGGCGATGCAAGGGAAAGGAGGAACGGAACGAAAGGCGATGCATGGGAAGATAGGCTACGCAAGCAAAGAAGGGCGATGCATGGGAAAGCAGGAACGAGAAGAAAGGTGACGCACAGAAAGAAAGTCAAAGCAAGGGAAAGTAGGAACGGAAAGAAAGGCGATGCAAGGGAAAGTAGGAACGGGCAGAAAGTCGATGCAAGTGAAGAAAGGCGACGCAAGGGTAGAAAGGCAGCAAGGGAAAGCAGAATGGAAGAAGGGCGACGCTAGGGTAGAAAGGCTAGGAGGAAAGCAGGAATGGGAAGAAAGGCGAAGCAAGGGTAGAAGGCGGGCAATGAAGCAGGAAGGGAAAGAAAGGCGACGCAAGGGGAGACAGAAGACCCACGGAAGAAAGGCCGTCGCAATGGGAAGAAAGCGCGTCGCATTGGGAAGAAGGCGATTGCAAGGCAAAGCAGGATTGAGAAAGAAAGGGCGAACGCAAGAGAAGCAGGAACGGGAAGAAAGGGTCGCAAGGGAAGGCAATCGGGAAGTAAGCGTCGGAAGGAAAGCAGGATGAAGAAGAAAGGCGAAGCAAGGGTAAACAGGAACGGGAAGAAAGGCGAAAAAAGGGAATGGAGGAACAGAAAGAAAGGCGATGCAAGGGAAGATTGGCTACGCAAGCGAAGAAGGGCGACGCAAGGGAAAGCAGGAACGAGAAGAAAGGCGACGCAAGGAAAGAAAGGCGATGCAAGGGAAAATAGGAACGGGCAGAAAGGCGACGCAAGGGAAGCAAGGCGACGCAAGGGAAAGCAGGAACGGGAAGAAAGGCGACGCAAGGGAAATAACGCGACGCAAGGGAAGAAAGGCAAAACGCAGGGAAGCAAAGGCGACGCAAGGAAGTAAAGGCGATGCAAGGGAAAGCAGGAATGGTAAGAAAGGCGACGCAAGGGTAGAAAGGCGAGGCAAGGGAAAGCAGGAATGGGAAGAAAGGTGACGCAAGGGAAGCAAGGCGACGCAAGGGAAAGCAGGAATGGTATGAAAGGCGACGCAGGGAGAAAGGGAGAGGCGGGAAAGCAGGAATGGGAAGAAAGGCGGCGCAAGGGAAGAAAGGCGATGCAAGTGAAGAAAGGCGACGCAAGGGAAGCAAGGCGAGGCAAGGGAAAGCAGGAATGGGAAGAAAGGCGACGCAAGGGAAGAAAGGCGAAGCAAGGGAAGAAAGGCGACGCAAGTGAAGAAAGGCGATGCAAGGGAAAGCAGGAACGGGAAGAAAGGCGACGCAAGGGAAGAAAGAAGACCCACGGGAAGAAAGGCGTCGCATGGGAAGAAAGGCGTCGCATGGGAAGAAAGGCGACGCAAGGCAAAGCAGGATTGAGAAGAAAGGCGACGCAAGAGAAAGCAGGAACGGGAAGAAAGGCGTCGCAAGGGAAGACAGAAACGGGAAGTAAGACGTCGGAAGGGAAAGCAGGAATGAGAAGAAAGGCGAAGCAAGGGTAAACAGGAACGGGAAGAAAGGCGATGCAAGGGAAGAAAGGCCACGCAAGCGAAGAAGGGTGACGCAAGGGAAAAGCAGGAAGGAAAAAGGCGACGCACAGAAAGAAAGTCAAAGCAAGGGAAAGTAGGAACAAGAAGAAAGGCGACGCAAGGGATCGCAGGAACGAGAAGAAAGGCGACGCAAGGAAAGAAAGGCGATGCAATGGAAAGTAAGAACGGGCTGAAAGGTGATGCAAGGGAAGCAAGGCGACGCAAGGGAAAGCAGGAACGGGAAAAAGGCGACGCAAGGGAAATAACACGACGCAAGGGAAGAATGGCGACGCAAGGGAAGGAAGGCGACGCAAGGGAAGGAAGGCGACGCAAGTGAAGAAAAGGCGACGCAAGGGAAGCAGATGGTAAGAACGGCGACGCAAGGGTAAAGAAAGAGAGAGGCAAGGGAAAGCAGGAATGGGAAGAAAGGCGCGCAAGGGAAGAAAGGCGATGCCAAGTGAAGAAAGCGATGGCAAGGGAAGCAAGGCGGGAAAGGGAAGCAGGAATGGGAAGAAAGGCGGACGCAAGGGAAAAGGAGACGCAAGTGAAGAAAGGCGATGCAAGGGAAGCAAGGCAAAGCAAGGGAAAGCAGGAACGGGAAGAAAGGCGACGCAAGGTAGAAAGGCAGGCAGGGAAAGCAGGAATAGGAAGAAAAAGGCGACACAAGGGAAGAAAGGCGATGCAAGTGACGAAAGGCGACGCAAGGGTAGAAAGGCGAGGCAAGGGAAAGCAGAAATGGGAAGAAAGGCGACACAAGGGAAGAAAGGCAATGCAAGGGAAGAAAGGCGATGCAAGGGAAGCAAAGCGACGCAAGGGTAAGCAGGAACGGGAAGAAAGGTGACGCAAGGGAAAGCAGGAATGGCAAGAAAGGCGATGCCAGGGTAGAAAGGCGAGGCAAAGGAAAGCAGGAATGGGAAGAAAGGCGACACAAGGGAATAAAGGCGATGCAAGTGAAGAAAGGCAACGCAAGGGAAGCAAGGCGACGCAAGGGGAAGCAGGAATGGTAAGAAAGGCGACGCAAGGGTAGAAAGGCGAGGCAAGGGAAAGCAGGAATGGGAAGAAAGGCGTCGCAAGGGAAGAAAGGCGATGCAAGTGAAGAAAGGTGACGCAAGGGAAAGCAGGAACGGGAAGAAAGACGACGCAAGGGAAATAACGCGTCGCAAGGGAAGAAACACAAGGCAAGGGAAGCA
Organism: Lophura nycthemera; assembly: GCA_021292215.1. Lineage (NCBI taxonomy): Eukaryota > Metazoa > Chordata > Aves > Galliformes > Phasianidae > Lophura > Lophura nycthemera. The sequence goes on from JADANK010000602.1 coordinate 30,637, forward strand.
AGGCGACGCTAGGGAAAGCAGGAACGGAAAGAAAGGCGACGCAAGGGAAGAAATGCGACGCAAGGGAAAGCATGAATGGGAAGAAAGGAGACGCAAGGTAAGATAGGCAATGCAAGGGAAAGCAGGAATGGGAAGAAAGGCGACACAAGGGAAGAAAGGCTATGCAAGTGAATAAAGGCGATGCAAGGGAAGGTAGTAACGGGAAGAAAGGCGATGAAAGGGATCGCAGGAACGAGAAAAAAGGCGACGCAAGGAAAGAAAGGCGATGCAAGTGAAGAAAGGCGACGCAAGGGAAGCAAGGCGAAGCAAGGGAAAGCAGGAAAGGAATGAAAGCCGACACAAGGGAAATAACGCGTCGCAAGGGAAGAAACACGACGCAAGGGAAGCAAGGCTAGGCGAGGGAAAGCAGGAATGGGAAGAAAGGCGACGCAAGGGACGAAAGGTGATGTAAGGGAAGAAAGGCGACGCAATGGATCGCAGGAACGAGAAGAAAGGCGACGCAAGGGAAGAAAGGCGATGCAAGGGAAAGCAGGAATGGGAAGAACGGCGACACAAGGAAAGAAAGGAGATGCAAGAGAAGAAAGGCGACGTAAGGGAAGCAAGGCGACGCAAGGAAACGCAGGTATGGTAAGAAAGGCGGTGCAAGGGCAGAAAGGCGATGCATGGGAAAGCAGGAACGAGAAAGAAAGGTGACGACGGAAAGAAAGTAAACAAGGGGAAAGGTAGGAACGGGAAGAAAGGGGACGCAAGGGAAAAGTGGGAACCGGGCCGAAAGTCAGCAAGTGAAGAAAGGGCGACGCAATAAAAAAAAAAAAAAAAAAAAAAAAACAAAAAAAATAAAAAAAAAAGGGAAAAGGCAGGAAGGGGAAGGAAAAGAAAGGCGACCGCAAGGGTAGAAAGGGAGGCAAAGGGAAAGCAGGAATTGGGAAAGGAAAGGCGGCGCAAAGGGTAGAAAGGCGAGGCCAAGGGAAAGAAAGGGAAAGGAAAAGGCGACGCAAGGGTAGAAAAGGCGACGCCAAGAAAAACCAAAGAACGGGAAGAAAGGCCGTCGCAAGGGGGAAGGGCCAGATAACGGGGGGAAGTTAAGGGGGCCGGTTTCGGGAAGGGGGAAAAGCTGGAATTGGAGGGGAAGGGGGGAAAGGGCGGAAGGCAAGGGTAAAGAAACCGGCGGGAAAAGGGGAAGAAAGGCGAAAAAAGGGAAATGGAGGAACGGAAAGAAAAGGCGATGCAAGGGAAGAAAGGCGGTGCAAGTGAAGAAAGGCGACGCAAGGGAAGCAAGGCGAGGCAAGGGAAAGCAGGAACGGGAAGAAAGGCGATGCAAGGGAAAGGAGGAACGGAACGAAAGGCGATGCATGGGAAGATAGGCTACGCAAGCAAAGAAGGGCGATGCATGGGAAAGCAGGAACGAGAAGAAAGGTGACGCACAGAAAGAAAGTCAAAGCAAGGGAAAGTAGGAACGGAAAGAAAGGCGATGCAAGGGAAAGTAGGAACGGGCAGAAAGTCGATGCAAGTGAAGAAAGGCGACGCAAGGGAAGAAAGGCGAGGCAAGGGAAAGCAGGAATGGGAAGAAAGGCGACGCAAGGGTAGAAAGGCGAGGCAAGGGAAAGCAGGAATGGGAAGAAAGGCCGACGCAAAGGGGAAGAAAGGCGAGGCAAGGGAAAGCAGGAACGGGAAGAAAAGGCGACGAAGAAGGGAAGACAGAAGACCACGGGAAGAAAGGCGTCGCATGGGAAGAAAGGCGTCGCATGGGAAGAAAGGCGACGCAAGGCAAAGCAGGATTGAGAAGAAAGGCGACGCAAGAGAAAGCAGGAACGGGAAGAAAGGCGTCGCAAGGGAAGGCAGATACGGGAAGTAAGGCGTCGGAAGGGAAAGCTGGAATGAGAAGAAAGGCGAAGCAAGGGTAAACAGGAACGGGAAGAAAGGCGAAAAAAGGGAATGGAGGAACGGAAAGAAAGGCGATGCAAGGGAAGATAGGCTACGCAAGCGAAGAAGGGCGACGCAAGGGAAAGCAGGAACGAGAAGAAAGGCGACGCAAGGAAAGAAAGGCGATGCAAGGGAAAATAGGAACGGGCAGAAAGGCGACGCAAGGGAAGCAAGGCGACGCAAGGGAAAGCAGGAACGGGAAGAAAGGCGACGCAAGGGAAATAACGCGACGCAAGGGAAGAAAGGCGACGCAAGGGAAGCAAGGCGACGCAAGGGAAGTAAGGCGATGCAAGGGAAAGCAGGAATGGTAAGAAAGGCGACGCACGGGTAGAAAGGCGAGGCAAGGGAAAGCAGGAATGGGAAGAAAGGCGACGCAAGGGAAGCAAGGCGACGCAAGGGAAAGCAGGAATGGTATGAAAGGCGACGCAAGGGTAGAAGGAGAGGCAGGGAAAGCAGGATGGGAAAAGGGCGGGCAAGGGAAGAAAGGCGATGCAAGGTGAAGAAAGGCGACCGCAAGGAAGCTGGCGAGGCAGGGAAAGCAGGAATGGGAAGAAGGCGACGCATAGGGAAGAAAGGCCGAAGCAGGGAAGAAAGGCCGACGGAAGTTGAAGAGAGGCGATGCAGGGGAAAGTAGGAACGGAAGAAAGGCGACGCAAGGAGAAAGAAGACCCACAGGAAGAAAGGCGTCGCATGGGAAGAAAGAGGAAGGCTCGCAGGGAGAAAGGCAACGCAAGTGCAAGAGCAGGATTGAGAGAAAGGCGACGCCGAGAAAGCAGAACTGGAAGAAAGGCGACGCAAAGGGAAGACAGAAACGTGAAGTAAGGCGTCAGAAGGGAAAAGCAGGAATAGAAGAAAGGCGAACAAGGGTAAACCAGGAACGGAAGAAAGGCGATGCAAGGAAGAAGGGCCAAGCAAGCGAAGAAGGGTGCGCAATGGGAAAGCAGAACGATAAGAAAGAGGCGACGCACAAAAGAAAGTCAAGCAAGGGAAAGTAGGAACAAGAAGAAAGGCGACTCAAGGGATTCGCAGAACGAGCGAAGGCATACGCAAGGAAAGAAAGGCCGATGCAATGGAAAGTAAGACGGGCTGAAGGTGATGCAAGGAAGCAAGGCGAACGCAAGGGAAAGCAAGGAACGGAAAAGGCCGCAAGGGAAATAACACGACGCAAGGGAAAGAATGGCGACGCATGGGGAGGGAAGAAGGCGACGCAAGGGAGGAAGCGACGCAAGGAAGAAAGGCGACGCAAGGGAAAGCAGGAATGGTAAGAAGGCGACGCAGGGTAGAAAGGAGAGCAAGGAAAGCGGAATGGGAAGAAAGGCAAGCGCAGGAAGAAAGGCGATGCAAGTGAAGAAAGGCGATCAAGGGAAGCAAGGCGAGGAAAGGGAAAGCAGGAAAGGGAAGAAAGGCGACGCAAGGGAAGAAAGGCGACGCAAGTGAAGAAAGGCGATGCAAGGGAAGCAAGGCAAAGCAAGGGAAAGCAGGAACGGGAAGAAAGGCGACGCAAGGGTAGTAAGGCAGGGCAGGGGAAAGCAGGAATAGGAAGAAAGGCGACACAAGGGAAGAAAGGCCGATGCAATGACAAAGGCGACAGCAAGGGTAGAAAGGCGAGGCAGGGAAAGCAGAAATGGGAAGAAAGGCGACACAAGGGAATAAGGCATGCAAAGGGAATAAAGGCGATGCAAGGGAAGCAAAGCGACGCAAGGGTAAGTCAGGAACGGGAAGAAAGGTGACGCAGGAAAAGCGGGAATGGCAAGAAAGGCGATGCCCAGGGGGTAGAAGGCGAGCAAAGGAAAAAGCGGAAGGGAAGAAAGGCGACAACACAGGGAATAAAGGCGATGCAAGTGAATAAAGGCAACGCAAGGGAAGCAAGGCGACGCAAGGGGAAGCAGGAATGGTAAGAAGGCGACGCAAGGGGAGAAAAAGGCGAGGCAGGGAAAAGCAGGAATGGGAAGAAGGCCGTCGCAGGGAGAAAGGCGATGCAAGTGGAAAGAAAGGTGACCGCAAGGGAAAGCAGGAACGGGAGAAAGACGACGCAAGGGAAATAACGGCGTCGCAAGGGAAGAAACAACAAGGCAAGGGAAGCAAAGGCGACGCTAGGGAAAGCAGGAACGGAAAGAAAGGCGACCAAGGGAAGAAAGCGACGCAGGGAAAGGGCCAGAATGGGAAGAAAAGGAGACGCAAGGTAAATTATGCATGCAAGGGAAAGCAATAAATGGGAAGAAAGGCGACACAAGGGAAAGAAAGAAAGGCTATGCAAGTGAATAAAGGGCGATGCAAGGAAGGTAGTAACGGGAGAAGGCGACGAAAAGGATCGGCAGGAACGAGAAAAAGGCGACGCAAGGAAGAAAGGCGATGCAAGTGAAGAAGGCGACGCAAGGGAACAAGGCGAAGCAAGGGAAAGCAGGAAAGGATGAAAGCGACACAAGGGAAATAACGCGTCGCAAGGGAAGAACACGACGCAAGGGAGCAGGCTAGGCGAGGGAAAAGCAAGGAATGGGAAGAAAGAGGGACGCAAGGGACGAAGGTGATGTAAGGGAAGGAAAGGCGACGCAATGGAGCGCAGGACGAGAAGAAAGGCGACGCAAGGGAAGAAAGCATGCAAGGGAAGCAGGAATGGAAGAACGGCGACAGCAAGGAAAGAAGGAGATGCAAGGAGAAGAAAGGCGACGTAAGGGAAGCAAGGCGAACGCAAGAAACGCAGGTAGGGTAAGAAGGCGGCGCAAGGGCAAAAGGCATGCAAGGGAAAGCAGAAGGGGAAGAAAGGCGAAGGCAAAGGAAGAAAGGCATGCAAGTGAAGAAAGGCGACGCAAGGGAAAGCAGGAACAGGAAGAAAGGCAACGCAAGGGAAAGTAGGAACAGGAAGAAAGGCGACGCAAGGGGAGAAAGGCGACGCAAGGGAAAGCAGGAACGGGAAGAAAGACGACGCAAGGGAAGAAAGGCGATGCAAGAGAAGAAAGGCGACGCAAGGGAAGCAAGGCAACGCAAGGGAAAGCAGGAACGGGAAGAAAGACGATGCAAGGGAAATAACGCGACGGAAGGGAAGAAAGGCGACGGAAGGGAAGCAAGGCGAGGCAAGGGAAAGCAGGAATGGGAAGAAAGGCGGCGCAAGGGTAGAAAGGCGAGGCAAGGGAAAGCAGCAATGGGAAGAAAGGGGATGCAAGGGAAGAAAGGCGATGCAAGTGAAGAAAGGCGACGCAAGGGAACAAGGCAAGGCAGGGAAGCAGGAATGGGAAAAGGCGGCGCAAGGGAAAAGGGCGATGCAAGTGAAGAGAGGAGATCAAGGGAACAGGAACGGGAAGAAAGGCGACGGAAGGGATATAGCGACGCAAGGGAAAGGAAAGAAGACCCACGGGAAGAAAGGCGTCGCATGGGAAGAAAGGCGACGCAAGGCAAAGCAGGATTGAGAAGAAAGGCGACGCAAGAGAAAGCAGGAACGGGAGGAAAGGCGACGCAAGGGAAAGCAGAAACGGGAAGTAAGGCATCGGAAGGGAAAGCAGGAATGAGAAGAAAGGCGAAGCCAGGGTAAACAGGAACGGGAAGAAAGGCGATGCAAGGAAAAGGAGGAAAGGTAAGAAAGGCGATGCAAGGGAAGAAAGGCTACGCAAGCGAAGAAGGGCGACGCAAGGGAAAGCAGGAACGAGAAGAAAGGCGACGCACGGAAAGAAAGGCGATGCAAGTAAAGAAAAGCGACGCAAGGGAAGCAAAGGCAAGGCAGGTAAAGCAGAATGGGTGAAAAAGGCGACGCAAGGGAGAAAAGGCGATGCGAGTGAAGAAGGCGATGCAAGGGAATGCAGAACGGGGAAGAAAGGCGACGCAAGGGAAGAAAGAAGACCCACGGGAAGAAAGGCGTCGCATGGGAAGAAAGGCGTCGCATGGGAAGAAAGGCGAGGCGAGGCAAAGCAGGATTGAGAAGAAAGGCGACGCAAGAGAAAAGCGGAACGGGAAGAAAGGCGACGCAAGGGAAGGAGAAACGGGAAGTAAGGGCGTCGGAAGGGCAAGCAGGAATGAGAAGAGGAGAAGGAGAACGGTAAACCGGAAAGGTAGAAAGGCGATACAAGGAAAGGAGAACGGAAAGAAGGCGATGCAAGGGACAGATAGGCTACGCAAGCGAAGAAGGGCAACGCAAAGGAAAGCAGGAACGAGAAGAAAGGCGACGCAAGGGAAGCAAGGCAAAGCAAGGGAAGCGGAACGGGGCATAGAGGCAACGCAAGGAAGCAAGGCGACGCAAGGGAAGCAGGACGGGAAGCAAGGCGACGCAAGGGAAATCGCGACGCAGGGAAGAATGGCAAACGCAAGGGAAGCAAGGCGACCGCAAGGGAAGCAAGGCCGACGCAAGGGAAGCAGGCGACGCAAGGGAAAGCAGGAAATGGTAAGAAAGGCGACGCAAGGGTTAGAAAGGAGAGGCAAAGGGAAAGCAGGAATGGGAAGAAAGGCGGCGCAAGGGAAGAAAGAAAACGATTCAGTGAGAAAGGAGACGGCAAGGGAAGCAAGGCGAGGAAAGGGAAGCAGGAATGGAAGAAAGGCGAAGAAAGGGAGAAAGGCGCGCAAGTGAAGAAAGGCGAAACGCAAGGGAAGCAAGCAAAGCAAGGGAAAGCAGGAACGAGAAGCGACGCAAGGGAAAAAACACGACGCAAGGGAAGAAAGGCGACGCAAGGGAAGCAAGGCGCGCAAGGGAAAGCAGGAATGTTAAGAGAGGCGGACGCAAGGGAAGAAAGGGGCGAGGCAAAGGTGGAAGAAGGCGACGCAAGGGAAGCAAGGGCGAGGGCGAGGGAAAGAGGATGGGAAGAAGGCGAAGCAAGGGAAGCAAGGAGGCGATGCAAGGGAAAGCAGGAATGGTAAGGAAAAGGCGTCGCAATGGAAGAAAGGCGATGCAAGTGAAGAAAGGCGGGAAAAGACCCCCCCCCCCCCCCCCGCAGAGGGAAGGCAGGCGAGGCCGAGGAAAGCATGATGGGAAGAAAGGCGACGCAAGGGAAGCAAGGCGATGCAAGGGAAAGCAGGAATGGTAAGAAAGGCGACGCAAGGGAAGAAAGGCGATGCAAGTGAAGAAATGCGACGCAAGGGAAGCAAGGCTAGGCGAGGGAAAGCAGGAATGGGAAGAAAGGCGACGCAAGGGAAGAAAGGCGATGCAAGGGAAGCTAGGCGTCGCAAGGAAAAGCAGGAATGGGAAGAAAGGCGAGGCAAGGGAAGAAAGGCGATGCAAGTGAAGAAAGGCGACGCAAGGGAAAGCAGGAACAGGAAGAAAGGCGGCGCAAGGGAAAGAAGGAACAGGAAGAAAGGCGCCGCAAGGGGAGAAAGGCGACGCAAGGGAAAGCATGATCGGTATGAATGGAGATGCATGGGAAGAAAGCTGACGCACGGGAAGAAAGGCGTCGCAAGGGAAGAAAGGCGACGCAAGGCAAAGCAGGATAGAGAAGAAAGGCGAACGCAAGAGAAGCAGAACGGGAAGAAAGGCGACCGCAAGGGAAGGCAGAAACGGGAAGGTAAGAGGCGTCGGAAGGGAAAGCAGGAAGGGAAAGAAAGGCGAAGGAACGGTAGACAGGAAAACGGGAAGAAAGGCGTCAAGAAAGGCGGAACGGGAAAGAAAGGCGAGCAAGGGACGAGGCTACGCAACGAAGAAGGGGCAACGCAAAGGAAAAAAGGCAGGACGAGAAGAAAAGGCGACGCAGGAAGCAAGGCAAAGCAAGGGAAAGCAGGAAACGGGCAGTAAGGCAAAACGCAAGGGGAAGCAAGGCGACGCAAGGGAAAGCAGGAACGGGAAGAAGGCGACGCAAGGAAATACCGCGACCAAGGAAGAATGGGGCAACGCAAGGGAGCAAGGCGACGCACAGGGAAGCAAGGCGACGCAAGGGAAGAAGGCGACGCAAGGGAATGCAGGAATGGTAAGAAAGCGACGCAAAGGGTAGAAAGGGAGGCAAGGGAAAGCAGAATGGGGAAGAAAGGCGGCGCAAGGGAAGAAAGGCGAGTGCCAAGTGAAAAGAAAGGCGACGCAAGGGAATCAGGGCGAGGAAAGGGAAAGCAAGAAATGGGAAGAAAGAAGGCACGCAAGGGGAATAAAGGCGACGCAAGTAAGAAAGGCGGGCAAGGGAAGCAAGGCAAAGCAAGGGAAAGCAGGAACGGCAGAAAGACGTACGCAAAGGGAAAAACACGACGCAAGGGAAGAAAAGGCGACGCAAGGGAAGCAAGGCACGCAAGGGAAAAGCGAAGGGTAAGAAAGGGACGACGCAAGGGAAGAAAGGCGAGGGAAGTGAAGAAAGGCGACGCAAGGGAAGCAAGGCGAGGCGGGCGAGGGAGAAGCAGGAATGGGGAAGAAAGGCACGCAAGGGAAGCAAGGCGATGCAAGGGAAAAGCATGAATGGAAGAAAAGGCGACGCAAGGGAAAAAGTCGAGGGAAGTGAGGAAAGGCGACGCAAGGGAAGCAAGCTAGGCGAGGGAAAAGCGGAATGGGAAGAAAGGCGACGCAAGGGAAGAAAGGCGGATGAAGGGAAGCTAGGCGTCGCAAGGAAAAGCAGGAATGGGAAGAAAGGCGAGGCAAGGGAAGAAAGGCGATGCAAGTGAAGAAAGGCTACGCAAGGGAAAGCAGGACAGGAAAAGGCGACGCAAGGGAAAGAAGGAAACAGAAAGGAAGGCGACGCAAGGGGAGAAAGGCGACGCAAAGGGAAAAGCATGATCGTAATGAATGGAGATGCAATGGGAGAAAGCTGACGCCGGGAAAAAGGCGTAGGCAAGGAGAAAGGCGACGCAAGGCAAAGCATGGATAGAGAAGAAGGCGCGCAGAGAAAGCAGGAACGGGAAGAAAGTCGCGCAAGGGTAGAAAGGCGGGCAAGTGAAGAAAGGCGACGGCAGGGAAGCAAGGCGAGTCAAGGGAAGCACGGAATGGGAGAAAGGCCGTCGCAAGGGAAGAAAGGCGATGCAAGTGAAAGAAAGGAGAGACGCAAGGGAACAAGGCGAGGCAAGGGAAGAATGAATGGGAAGAAAGGCGACGCAAGGGAATCAAGGCGACGGCGACGGAAGCAAGGCGAGAGCAAGAAAAGCAGGAACGGGAATAAGACGAGCAAGGGAAGAAAAGGCACGCAAGGGAAGGGCAAGGCGAGCAAGGGAAAGCAGGAATGGTAAAAAGGCGCGCAAGGGTGAAAGGCGAGGCAAGGGGAAATCAGGAAGGGCAAGAAAGGCGACGCAAGGGAAGAAAGGCCGATGCAAGTGAAGAGAGAGCGATGCAGGGAAACAGGAACGGAAGAAAGGCGACGCAGGAAGAAAAGGCGAAGCAAGTTGAAGAAAAGGCGACGCAAAGGGAAGCAAGGCGAGCGAAAAGAGAAGGGGAAAAGGGCGACGCAAGGGAAGCAAGGCGATGCAAGGGAAAGCAGGAATGGTAAGAAAGGCGACGCAAGGGAAGAAAGGCGATGCAAGTAAAGAAAGGCGACGCAAGGGAAGCAAGGCAACGCAAGGGAAAGCAGGAACGGGAAGAAAGACGACGCAAGGGAAATAACGCGACGCAAGGGAAGAAAGGCGACGCAAGGGAAGCAAGGCGAGGCAAGGGAAAGCAGGAATGGGGAGAAAGGCGCGCAAAGGGTGAAAGGGCGGGCAGGGAAAGCAGATGGGGAAGAAAGGGGATGCAAGTGAAGAAAGGCGATGCAAGTAAAGAAAGGCGACGCAAGGGAAGCAAGGCAACGCAAGGGAAAGCAGGAACGGGAAGAAAGACGACGCAAGGGAAATAACGCGACGCAAGGGAAGAAAGGCGACGCAAGGGAAGCAAGGCGAGGCAAGGGAAAGCAGGAATGGTAAGAAAGGCGGCGCAAGGGTAGAAAGGCGAGGCAAGGGAAAGCAGGAATGAGAAGAAAGGCGAAGCCAGGGTAAACAGGAACGGGAAGAAAGGCGATGCAAGGAAAAGGAGGAAAGGTAAGAAAGGCGATGCAAGGGAAGAAAGGCGATGCAAGTGAAGAGAGGCGATGCAAGGGAAAGCAGGAACGGGAAGAAAGGCGACGCAAGGGAGGAAAGAAGACCCACGGGAAGAAAGGCGTCGCATGGGAAGAAAGGCGTCGCATGGGAAGAAAGGCGAAGCAAGGCAAAGCAGGATTGAAGAAGAAAAGAGGCATGCAAGGAAAGCAGGAACGGAAGATAGGCGACGCAAGGAAGGCAGAAACGGGAAGTAAGGCGGTCGGAAGGGAAAGCAGGAAGAGAAGAAAGGAGAAGGAACGGTAACAGGAACGGAAGAAAGGCGATGCAATGAGGGAAAGGAGGAACGGAAAGAAAGGGCGATGCAAGGGACGATAGGCGACGCAAGCGAAGAAGGGCAACGCAAAGGAAGCAGGAACGATAAAGAAGGCGACGCAAGGGAAGCAAGGCAAAGCAGAGGGAAAGCAGGAAACGGGCAGTAAGGCCACGTACGCAAGGGAAGCAGGCGACGCAAGGGAAAGCCAGGACGGGAAAAGGCGACGCAAGGGAAATAACGCGACGCAAGGGAAGAATGGCAACGCAAGGGAAGCAAGGAGACGCAAGGGAAGAAAAGGCAACGCAAGGGAAGCAAGGCGACGCAAGGGAAAAGCAGGAATGGTAAAAAAGGCGACGCAAGGGTAGAAAGGCGAGGCAAGGGAAAGAAAGGTGAAAGGAAAGGCGGCGCAAGGGAAGAAAGGCGATGCAAGTGAAGGAAGGCGACGCAGGAAGCAAGGCGAAGGCAAGGAAAGCAGGAATGGGAAGAAGGCGATGCAGGAAGAAAGGCGACGAAGGGGGGAAGAAAGGCGACGCAAGGGAAGCAAAGGCAAAGCAAGGGAAAGCATGGAACGGGAAGAAAGACGACGCAAGGGAAAAACAACGCGCAAGGGAAGAAAGGCGACGCAAGGGAAGCAAGGCGACGCAAGGGAAAGCAGGAATGGTAAGAAAGGCGACGCAAGGGAAGAAAGGCGATGCAAGTGAAGAAATGCGACGCAAGGGAAGCAAGGCTAGGCGAGGGAAAGCAGGAATGGGAAGAAAGGCGACGCAAGGGAAGAAAGGCGATGCAAGGGAAGCTAGGCGTCGCAAGGAAAAGCAGGAATGGGAAGAAAGGCGAGGCAAGGGAAGAAAGGCGATGCAAGTGAAGAAAGGCGACGCAAGGGAAAGCAGGAACAGGAAGAAAGGCGACGCAAGGGAAAGAAGGAACAGGAAGAAAGGCGACGCAAGGGAAGAAAGGCGACGCAGGGAAAGCATGAACGGGTAAATGAATGAGATGCATGGGAAGAAAGGCTGACCGCAAAACACGGGGAAGAAAGGCGTCACAAGGGAAGAAAGGCGACGCAAGGCAAAGCAGGATAGAGAAGAAAGGCGACGCAAGAGAAAGCAGGAACGGGAAGAAAGGCGACGCAAGGGTAGAAAGGCGAGGCAAGGGCAAGCAGGAATGGTAAGAAAGGCGGCGCAAGGGTAGAAAGGCGAGGCAAGGGAAAGCAGGAATGGGAAGAAAGGCGGCGCAAGGGAAGAAAGGCGATGCAAGTGAAGAAAGGCGACGCAAGGGAAGCAAGGCGAAGCAAGGGAAAGCAGGAACGGAATGAAAGCCGACAAAAGGGAAATAAACGCGGCGCAAGGGAAGAACACAAGGCAAGGGAAGGCAAGGCGACGCTAAGGAAAGCAGTAGTGGAAGAAAGAGGGCGACGCAAGGGAAGAAAGGCGACGCAAGGAAAGCAGGAACAGGAAGAAAGGGCAACGCAAGGGAAGAAATGCGACGCAAGGGAAAGCAATGAATGGGAAGAAAGGAGACGCAAGTAAAAGATAGGCCAATGCAAGGGAAAGCAGGAATGGGAAGAAAGCGACAAAAGGGAAGAAAGGCGATGCAAGTGGATAAAGGCGATGCAAGGAGGAGTAACGGGAAGAAAGGCCAGGAAAGGTATCGTCTCAGGAAAAGAGAAAAAAGGCGACGCAAGGAAAGAAAGGTGATGCAATGAAGAAAGGAGACGCAGAGGGAAGCAGGCGAGGCAAATGGAAGCAGGAATGGGTATGAAAGTGACACAGGGAAAGAAAGGCGTTCAAGTGAAGAAAGGCCGAGGCAAGGGAAGCAAGCGAGCAAGGGAAAGCAAGAAAGGTAAGAAAGGCGACACCAGGGAGAAAGAAGGCGATGCAAGTGAAGGAAGGCGACGCAAGGAAAGCAGGAATCGGGAGAAAGGCAGCGCAAGGAAGAAAGGCGACGCAAGGGAAGAATGAAGAAGGAGAGCGACGGCAAGGGAAAGCAAGGCAGGCAGGGAAAGCAGGAAGGGAAGAAAGGCGACGCAAGGGACGAAAGGCGATGAAGTGGAAGAAAGGCGACGCAAATGGATCGAAGGAACGAGGAAGAAAGCGACGCAAGGAAGAAGGCGACGCAAGGGAAAGCAGGAATGGAAAAAAGGCGACGCAAGGAAGAAAGGCGATGCAAGTGAAGAAAGGCGACGCAAGGGAAGCAGGCGAGGCAAGGAAAGCAGGAATGGGAAAGAAAGGCGAGCCAAGGGAAGGGCGATGCGAATAGGGCAGAAAGCGGAAGGGAAGAAAGAGGCAAGGAAAAGCGCAAGGGAAGAAAGGCGACGCAAAAGGGAAAGCAGGAACAGGAAGAAAGGCGACGCAAGGGAAAGAAGGAACAGGAAGAAAGGCGACGCAAGGGGAGAAAGGCGACGCAAGGGAAAGCATGATCGGTATGAATGGAGATGCATGGGAAGAAAGCTGACGCACGGGAAGAAAGGCGTCGCAAGGGAAGAAAGGCGACGCAAGGCAAAGCAGGATAGAGAAGAAAGGCGACGCAAGAGAAAGCAGGAACGGGAAGAAAGGCGTCGCAAGGGTAGAAAGGCGAGGCAAGGGAAAGCAGGAATGGGAAGAAAGGCGACGCAAGGGATGAAAGGCGATGCAAGTGAAGAAAGGCGACGCAAGGGAAGCAAGGCGAGGCAAGGGAAAGCAGGAATGGGAAGAAAGGCGACGCAAGGGAAGCAAGGCGACGCAAGGGAAGCAAGGCGAGGCAAGGGAAAGCAGGAACGGGAAGAAAGACGATGCAAGGGAAGAAAGGCGACGCAAGGGAAGCAAGGCGAGGCAAGGGAAAACAGGAACGGGAAGAAAGACGACGCAAGGGAAGAAAGGCGACGCAAGGGAAAGCAGGAATGGCAAGAAAGGCGACGCAAGGGAAGAAAGGCGATGCAAGTGAAGAGAGGCGATGCAAGGGAAAGCAGGAACGGGAAGAAAGGCGACGCAAGGGAAGAAAGGCGAAGCAAGTGAAGAAAGGCGACGCAAGGGAAGCAAGGCGAGGCAAGGGAAAGCAGGAATGGGAAGAAAGAGGCGTCGCCTGGGAAGAAAGGCGAAGCAAAAAGGCAAAGCAGGATTGAGAAGAAAGGCGACGCAAGGAGAAGCAGGAACGGAAGAAAGGCGACGCAAGGGAAGGCAGAAACGGGAGTAAGCGTCGGAAGGTAAAGCAGGAATGCAAGAAGGCCGAAGGCCAGGGTAAACAGAACGGGAAGAAAAGAGGCGATGGCAAGGAAAAGGCGAAACGGAAAGAAAGCGATGCAAAGGGCGATAGCTAACGCAAGCGAAGAAGGGCAAAGCAAAGGAAAGCAGGAACGAGAAAGAAAGGCGACGCAAGGGAAGCAGGCAAGCAAGGGAAAGCTGAACGGGCAGTAAAGGCAACGCAGGGAAAGCAAGGATAAACGCAAGGGAAAGCCAGGAACGGGGAAGAAGCGACCAAGGGAAATAACGCGACGCAAGGGAAGAAGTGGCAAAGCAGGGAAGCAAGGGCGACGACAAGGGAAGAAAAGGCGACCAAGGGAAGCCGCAGGGGCGCGCAAGGGAAAGCAAGGAATGGTAAGAAATGCGACGCAAGGGGTAGAAAGGAAGAGGAAGGGAAAGCAGGAATGGAAGAAAAGAACGGACCAAGAAGAAGGCGATGCAAGTGAAGAAAGGCGACGCAAGGGAGCAAGGAAAAGCAAGGGAAAGCCAGGAACGGAAAGAAAGACGACGCAGAGGAACAACACGACCAAGGGGAATAAAGCGACGCAGGGAAGAAAGGCGACGCAAGGGTAAGAAAGGCGAGGCAAGGGAAAAGCAGGAATGGGAAAGAAAGTCGACGCAATGGTAGAAAAGGCGAGGGGCAAGGGAAAGCAGGAATGGAAGAAAGGCGACGCAAGGGAACAAGGCGACGCAAGGGAAAGCAGGAATGGTAAAGAAAGGCGAGCAGTGTAAGAAAGGCGAAGCAAGGGAAGCAGAATGGAAGAAAGGCGCGCAAGGAAAAGAAAGCCGATGCAAGTGAAGAAAGGCGACGCAAGGGGGAATGCGCAAGGCGAGGCAAGGAAAGGCAGGAAAGGGAAGAAAGGCGATGCAATGGAAAGGAGGAAACGGAACGAAGGCGAATGCAATGGGAAATATGCTACGCAAGCAAAGAAGGGGGCGTGCTGGGAAAGCGGAACGAGAAGAAAGTGACGCACAGAAGAAAGTCAAAGCAGGAGTAGGAACGGAAGAAAAGGCGATGCAAGGGAAAGTAGGAACGGGCAGAAAGTCGATGCAAGTGAAGAAAGGCGACGCAAGGGTAGAAAGGCGAGGCAAGGGAAAGCAGGAATGGGAAGAAAGGCGACGCAAGGGTAGAAAGGCGAGGCAAGGGAAAGCAGGAATGGGAAGAAAGGCGACGCAAGGGTAGAAAGGCGAGGCAAGGGAAAGCAGGAACGGGAAGAAAGGCGATGCAAGGCAAAGCAGGATTGAGAAGAAAGGCGACGCAAGAGAAAGCAGGAACGGGAAGAAAGGCGTCGCAAGGGAAGGCAGATACGGGAAGTAAGGCGTCGGAAGGGAAAGCTGGAATGAGAAGAAAGGCGAAGCAAGGGTAAACAGGAACGGGAAGAAAGGCGAAAAAAGGGAATGGAGGAACGGAAAGAAAGGCGATGCAAGGGAAGATAGGCTACGCAAGCGAAGAAGGGCGACGCAAGGGAAAGCAGGAACGAGAAGAAAGGCGACGCAAGGAAAGAAAGGCGATGCAAGGGAAAATAGGAACGGGCAGAAAGGCGACGCAAGGGAAGCAAGGCGACGCAAGGGAAAGCAGGAACGGGAAGAAAGGCCACGCAAGGGAATTAACGAACGCGACGCAAGGGAAGAAAGGGCAACGCAAGGGAAGCAGGCGACGCAAGGGAAGTAAGGCGATAGCAAGGGAAGCAGGAAAAAAAGAGGGGGAAGGGGGGGGGGGGGGGAATGGTAAGAAAGGCGACGCAAGGGTAGAAAGTCGAGGCAAGGGAAAGCAGGAAATGGGAAGCAAAGGCGACGCAAGGGAAGCAAGGCACGCAAGGGAAAGCAGGGAATGGGATGAAAGGCGACGCAAGGGTAGAAAGGTGAGGCAAGGGAAGCATGAATGGGAAGAAGGCGGCGCAAGGGAAGAAAGGCGAATGCAAGTGAAGAAAGGCAGACGCAAGGGAGCATGGCGAGGCAGAGGGAAAGCAGGATGGGAAGAAAGCGACGCAAGGGAAGAAAGGCCGAACAAGGGAAGAAAGGCGACTGGAAGTGGAAAAAGAGCGAATGGCAGGGGAAAGTAAGGAACGGGAAGAAAGGCGACGCAAGGGAAGAAAAGAAGACCACAGGAAGAAAGCGTCGCATGGGAAGAAAGGCGTCGCAATTGGAAGAAAGGTAGGCAACCGCAAGGCAAAGCAGGATTGAAGAAAAAGGCGAACGGCAGAGAAACAGGACTGGAAAAAGGCGACGCAAGGGAAGGCAGAAACGTGAAGTAAGGCGTCGGAAGGGAAAGCAGGAATGAGAAGAAAGGCGAAGCAAGGGTAAACAGGAACGGGAAGAAAGGCGATGCAAGGGAAGAAAGGCCACGCAAGCGAAGAAGGGTGACGCAAGGGAAAGCAGGAACGAGAAGAAAGGCGACGCACAGAAAGAAAGTCAAAGCAAGGGAAAGTAGGAACAAGAAGAAAGGCGACGCAAGGGATCGCAGGAACGAGAAGAAAGGCGACGCAAGGAAAGAAAGGCGATGCAATGGAAAGTAGGAACGGGCTGAAAGGCGACGCAAGGGAAGCAAGGCGACGCAAGGGAAAGCAGGAACGGGAAGAAAGGCGACGCAAGGGAAATAACACGACGCAAGGGAAGAATGGCGACGCAAGGGAAGGAAGGCGACGCAAGGGAAGGAAGGCGACGCAAGGGAAGAAACGCGACGCAAGGGAAAGCAGGAATGGTAAGAACGGCGACGCAAGGGTAGAAAGGAGAGGCAAGGGAAAGCAGGAATGGGAAGAAAGGCAGCGCAAGGGAAGAAAGGCGATGCAAGTGAAGAAAGGCGATTGAAGGGAAGCAAGGCGAGGAAAGGGAAAGCAGGAATGGGAAGAAAGGCGACGCAAGGGAAGAAAGGCGACGCAAGTGAAGAAAGGCGACGCAAGGGAAGCAAGGCAAAGCAAGGGAAAGCAGGAACGGGAAGAAAGGCGACGCAAGGGTAGAAAGGCAGGGCAGGGGAAAGCAGGAATAGGAAGAAAGGCGACACAAGGGAAGAAAGGCGATGCAAGTGACGAAAGGCGACGCAAGGGAAGCAAGGCGAGGCAAGGGAAAGCAGGAATGGGAAGAAAGGCGACACAAGGGAAGAAAGGCAATGCAAGGGAAGAAAGGCGATGCAAGGGAAGCAAAGCGACGCAAGGGTAAGCAGGAACGGGAAGAAAGGTGACGCAAGGGAAAGCAGGAACGGGAAGAAAGGCAACGGAAGGGAAGAAAGGCGACGCAAGGGGAAGCAGAGGATGGAAGAAAGGCGACGCAAGGAAGAAAGGCGAGGCAAGGGAAAGAAAGGAGAAGGAAGAGGCGTCGCAAGGGAAGAAAGGCGAGGCACAGTGAGAAAGGTGACGGCAAGGGAAAGCAGGAACGGAATGAAAGCCGACACAAGGGAAATAACGCGTCGCAAGGGAAGAAACACAAGGCAAGGGAAGCAAGGCGACGCTAGGGAAAGCAGTATTGGAATGAAAGGCGACGCAAGGGTAGAAAGGCGAGGCAAGGGAAAGCAGGAATGGGAAGAAAGGCGGCGCAAGGGAAGAAAGGCGATGCAAGTGAAGAAAGGCGACGCAAGGGAAGCAAGGCGAAGCAAGGGAAAGCAGGAACGGAATGAAAGCCGACACAAGGGAAATAACGCGTCGCAAGGGAAGAAACACAAGGCAAGGGAAGCAAGGCGACGCTAGGGAAAGCAGTAGTGGAAAGAAAGGCGACGCAAGGGAAGAAAGGCGACGCAAGGGAAAGCAGGAACAGGAAGAAAGGCAACGCAAGGGAAGAAATGCGACGCAAGGGAAAGCATGAATGGGAAGAAAGGAGACGCAAGGTAAGATAGGCAATGCAAGGGAAAGCAGGAATGGGAAGAAAGGCGACAAAAGGGAAGAAAGGCTATGCAAGTGAATAAAGGCGATGCAAGGGAAGGTAGTAACGGGAAGAAAGGCCATGAAAGGGATCGCAGGAACGAGAAAAAAGGCGACGCAAGGAAAGAAAGGCGATGCAAGTGAAGAAAGGCGACGCAAGGGAAGCAAGGCGAGGCAAGGGAAGCAGGAAAGGAATGAAAGAGAAACAAAGGGAAATAACGCGTCGCAAGGGAAGAAACACGACGCAAGGGAAGACAAGGCTAGGCGAGGGAAAGCAGGAATGGGAAGAAGGCGACGCAAGACGAAAGGTGATGTAAGGGAAGAAAAGGCGACGCAAATGGATCGCAGGGAAAGAAAGAAAGGCGAAGCAGAGGGAAGAAAGCGATGCAAGGGAAAAGCAGGAATGGGAAGAACGGGACACAAGGAAATAAAGCGATGCAAGGGACGAAAGGCGACGCAAAGGAACAAGGACGCAAGGAAACGCAGGTAATGGTAGAAAGGCGCGCAAGGGTAGAGGCGATGCCAAGGGAAAGCAGGAATGGGAAGAAAGGCGAACGCAAGGGAAGAAGGGCGATGGCAATGAAGAGGAGGCGATGCAAGGGAAAGCAGGAACGGGAAGAAAGGCGACGCAAGGGAAGAAAGGCGAAGCAAGTGAAGAAAGGCGACGCAAGGGAAGCAAGGCGAGGCGAGGGAAAGCAGGAATGGGAAGAAAGGCGACGCAAGGGAAGCAAGGCGATGCAAGGGAAAGCAGGAATGGTAAGAAAGGCGACGCAAGGGAAGAAAGGCCGATGCAAGTGAAGAATCGACGCAAAAGGGAGCAAGGCTAAGGCGATGGAAAAGCGGGAATGTGAAGAAAGGCGGACGCAAGGGAGGCTAAGCGTCGCAAGAAAAGCAGGAAAATGGGAAGAAAGGCGAGCAAGTGAAGAAAGGCGACGCACGGGAAAAGCAGGAACGGAAGAAAAGGCCGGCGCAAGGGAAGAAGAACGGAAGAAAGGCGAACGCAAGGGGAGAAGGGCGACGCAAGGGAAAGCATGATGTATGAATGGAGATGCATGGAAGAAAGCTACGACGGGAAGAAGGGCGAGGCAAGGAGAAAGGCGATGCAAGGGAAGAAAGGCGACGCAAGAGAAAACAGGGAACATGAAAGAAAGGCGTCGCCAGGGTAAGAAAGGCGATAGCAAGGGAAAGCAGGAACGGGAAAAAGGCGACGCAAGGGAAGATAGACGAAGGCAAGTGAAGAAAGGCGGAACGCAAGGAAAAGGCAAGGCGAGCAAGGGAAAGCAGGGAATGGGGGGAGAGAAAGGAGACGCAAGGGGGCCAAGGCGTCGCAAGGGGAGCAAGGCGAGGCAAGGAAAACAGGAAACGGGAAGGAAAGTACGACGCAAGGGAAGAAAGGCACGCAAGGAATGCAAGCGAGGCAAGGGAAAAGCAGGAATGGTAAGAAAGGCGGCGAAAGGGTAGAAAGGCGAGGCAAGGAAAAGCAAGGAAGAAAGGCGAAGCAAAAGGGAAGAAAGGCGATGCGAGTGGAGGAGAGGCCGATGCAAGGAAAGCAGGAACGGGAGAAAGGCGCGCAAGGGAAGATAGACGACGCAAGGGAGGAAGGCGACGCAAGGGGAGCAAGGGCGACCAAGGGAAGTAAGGCAAGGCGAGGGAAAGCAGGAATGGGAAGAAAAGGCGACGCAAAGGGTAGAAGGCGAGGCAAGAAAGAAAGGCGACGCAAGGGTAGCAAGGCAAGGCAAGGAAAGCAGGAATGGGGGAGAAGGGGCCGACCGCAGGGAAAGAAAGGCGATGCAAGTGAAGAAAGGCGCGCAAGGGGGAAAAAAAAAAGGCAGGCAACGGCAAGGGAAAGCAGGAATCGGGAAGAAAGAACGACGCAAGGAAATACGCGACGCAAGGAAGAAGGCGACGCAAGGGAAGCAAGGCGAGGCAAAAGGGAAAGTAGGATGGGTAAGAAAAAAGAAGCCGGCGCAAGGGTAAAAGGGCGAAGGCAAGGCAAGCAGCAATGGGAAAAAGGGAAATGCAAGGGAAGAAAGCGATGCAAGGGTAGCAAAGGCAAGGCAAGGGAAAGCAGAATGGGAAGAAAGGCGCGCAAGGGAAGAAAGGCGATGCAAGTGAAAAAGGCGACGCAAGGGAAACAGGCAAGGCGAAGGGAAAGCAGGAATGGGAAGAAAGCGACGAACAGGGAGAAAGGCGATGCAAGGAAGCTAGGCGGACGCAAGGAAAGCAGGAATGGGAAGAAGGCGACGCAAGGGAAGAAAGGCGACGCAAGGGAAAGCAGGAACAGGGAAGAGAAGAGGCGACGCAAGGGAAAGAAGGAACAGGAAGAAAGGCACGCAAGGGGAGAAAGGCGCGCAAGGAAGAATGATTCGGTATGAATGGAGATGCATGGGAAGAAAGCGGACGCACGGGAAGAAGGCTCCGCAAGGGAAGAAAGGACGACGCATGAGGCAAAGCAGGATAGAGAAGAAGGCGACCGCAAGAGAAAGAGCGGAAACGGGAAGAAAGGCCGACGCAAGGGTAGAAAGGCGAGGGCCAAGGGCAAGCAGGAAATGGTAAGAAAGGCGGCGCAAGGGTAGAAAGGAGGCAGGCAGGGAAAGCCAGGAATGGGAAGAAATCGGCGGCGCAAGGGAAGAAAGGCGATGCAAGTGAAGAAAGGCGACGCAAGGAAGCAAGGCGAGCAAAGGAAAGCAGGAACGGATGAAAGCCGACCATAGGGAAATAACGCGTCGCAAAGGGAAAGAAACACAAGCAAGGGAAGCAGCGACGCTAGGGAAAAGCAGTAGTGGAAAAACAGGCGACGCAAGGGAGGAAGGCGACGCAAGGAAGCAGGAACAGGAAGAAAGGCAATGCAAGGAAGAAAATGCGACGCAAGGGAAAGCAGGAATGGGAAGAAAGGAAGACCGACAAAGGTAAGATAGGCAATGCAAGGGAAAGGCAGGAATGGGAAGAAAGGCGACAAAAGGGAAGAAAGGCTAGGCAAGTGGTAAAGCGAGTGCAAGGGAGGTAGTAAACGGGAAGAAAGGCCATGAAAAGGGATCGCAGGAACGAGAAAAAAGGCGACGCAAGGAAAGAAAGGCGATGCAAGTGAAGAAAGGCGACGCAAGGGAAGCAAGGCGAGGCAAGGGAAAGCAGGAATGGGTAGAAAGGTGACACAAGGGAAGAAAGGCGTTGCAAGTGAAGAAAGGCGAGGCAAGGGAAGCAAGGCGAGGCAAGGGAAAGCAAGAATGGTAAGAAAGGCGACACAAGGGAGGAAAGGCGATGCAAGTGAAGAAAGGCGACGCTAGGGGAAGCAAGGCGAAGCAAGGGAAAGCAGGAAGGAATGAGCCGACAAGCAAGGGAATAAAACGCGCGCAAGGGAAGAAACACGAGGCAAGGGAAGCAAGGCGACGCTAGGGAAAGCAGTATTGGAAAGAAAGGCGACAAAAGGGTAGAAAGGCGAGGCAAGGGAAGCAGGAATGGGAAGAAAGGCGACGCAAGGGAAGAAAGGCGATGCAAGTGAAGAAATGGGGACGCAAGGGAAGCAAGGCGAGACGAGGGAAAGCAGGAATGGGAAGAAAGGCGACGCAAGGGAAGCAAGGCGATGCAAGGGAAAGCAGGAATGGTAAGAAAGGCGACGCAAGGGAAGAAAGGCGATGCAAGTAAAGAAAGGCGACGCAAGGGTAGCAAGGCAAGGCAAGGGAAAGCAGGAATGGGGAGAAAGGCGACGCAAGGGAAGAAAGGCAATGCAAGTGAAGAAAGGCGACGCAAGGGACGAAAGGCAAAGCAAGGGAAAGCAGGAACTGGAAGAAAGACGACGCAAGGGTAATAACGCGACGCAAGGGCAGTAAGGTGACGCAAGGGAAAGCAGAAACGGGAGGAAAGGCGACGGAAGGGAAGAAAGGCGGCGCAAGGGTAGAAAGGCGACGCAAGGGGAAGCAGGAACAGGAAGAAAGGCGACGCAAGGGAAGAATGCGACGCACGGGAAAGCAGGAACGGGAAGAAAGGCGACGCAAGGGAAAAACGGGCGACGAAGGGAAGAAGAGAGGCGACGCAAGGGAAGCAAAGGCGACGCAAGGGAAGCAGGAATGTAAGAAAGGCGGCGCAAGGGTAGAAAGGCGAGGCAAGGGAAAGAAAGGTGAAAGGAAAGGGATGCCAAGGAGAAAGGCGATGCAATGAAAAGCAGGCAAGGGAACAAGGCGAGGCAAGGAAAGCAGGAATGGGTAAAAGGCGACAAAGGGAAGAAAGCGATGCAATGAAGAAAGGCGGGCAAGGGAAGCAAGGCGAGGCAAGGGAAAGCAAGAATGGGAAGAAAGGCGACACAAGGGAAGAAAGGCGTTGCAAGTGAAGAAAGGCGACGCAAGGGAGCAGTCGAAGAAAAAACAAGGGAAAGCAGGACGGAGGGAAAGCCGACACAAGGGAAATAACGCGTCACAAGGGAAGAAACACGAGGCAAGGGAAGCAAGGCGACGCTAGGGAAATCGTATTGGAAAGAAAGGGAAAGCAAGGCAAGGAAAGGCGAGGCAAGGGAAAGAAAGGTGAAAGGAAAGGCAGCGCAAGGAAAAAGGCATCAAGTGAAGGCGACGCAAAAGGGAAGCAAGGCTAGGCGAGGAAAGGCAGGAATGGGAAGAAAGGCTACTTCAGGGACGAAGGTGATGGAAGGGAAGAAAGGCGACGCAATGGAGCGGCAGGAACGAGAAGAAAGGCGACGCAAGGGAAGAAAGAGCGTGCAAGGGGGAAAGCAGGATGGGAAGGAACGGCGACAAAGGAAAGAAAGGCGATGCAAGTGAAGAAAGGCGACGCAAGGGAAAGCAGGAACAGGAAGAAAGCAACGCAAGGGAAAGAATGGAACAGGAAGAAAGGCACGCAAAGGGGAAATGCGACGCAAGGGAAAGCATGGGACGGTAATGAATGGAGATCATGGGAAGAAAGCTGACGCACGGGAAGGAAGGCGTTCCGCAAGGGAAGAAAAGGCCACGCTAGGCAAAGCATGATAGAGAAGAAAGGCGAACGCAAGAGAAAGCAGGAACATGAAGCAAGAGTGCGGTCGGCAAAGGTAGAAAGGCGAGGCAAGGGAAAGAAAGGTGAAAGGAAAGGCCGACGCAAAGGGAGATAGAACGCGCAATGAAGAAAGGCGACGCAAGGGAAGCAAGGCGAGGCAAGGGAAAGCAGGAATGGGAAGAAAGGCGACGCAAGGGAAGCAAGGCGACGCAAGGGAAGCAAGGCGAGGCAAGGGAAAACAGGAACGGGAAGAAAGACGACGCAAGGGAAGAAAGGCGACGCAAGGGAAGCAAGGCGAGGCAAGGGAAAGCAGGAATGGTAAGAAAGGCGGCGCAAGGGTAGAAAGGCGAGGCAAGGGAAAGCAGGAATGGGAAGAAAGGCGAAGCAAGGGAAGAAAGGCGATGCAAGTGAAGAGAGGCGATGCAAGGGAAAGCAGGAACGGGAAGAAAGGCGACGCAAGGGAAGATAGACGACGCAAGGGAGGAAAGGCGACGCAAGGGAAGCAAGGCGACGCAAGGGAAGTAAGGCGACGCAAGGGAAAGCAGGAATGGGTAAGAAGGCGACGCAAGGGTAGAAAGGCGAGGCAAGTAAAGAAAGGCGACCCAAGGGTAGCAAGGCACGGCAAGGGAAAGCAGGAATGGGGAGAAAGGCGACGCAAGGGAAGAAAGGCGACGCAAGGGAAGCAAGGCAACGCAAGGGAAAGCAGGAACGGGAAGAAAGACGATGCAAGGGAAATGACGCGACGCAAGGGAAGAAAGGCGACGCAAGGGAAGCAAGGCGAGGCAAGGGAAAGCAGGAATGGTAAGAAAGGCGGCGCAAGGGTAGAAAGGCGAGGCAAGGGCAAGCAGCCATGGGAAGAAAGGGGATGGAAGGGAAGAAAGGCGATGCAAGTGAAGAAAGGCGACGCAAGGGTAGCAAGGCAAGGCAAGGGAAAGCAGGAATGGGGAGAAAGGCGGCGCAAGGGTAGAAAGGCGAGGCAAGGGAAAGAAGGAATGAGAAGAACGGCGAAGCCAGGGTAAACAGGAACGGGAAGAAAGGCGATGCAAGGAAAAGGAGGAAAGATAAGAAAGGCGATGCAAGGGAAGTAAGGCTACGCAAGCGAAGAAGGGCGACGCAAGGGAAAGCAGGAACGAGAAGAAAGGCGACGCACGGAAAGAAAGGCGATGCAAGTAAAGAAAAGCGACGCAAGGGAAGCAAGGCAAGGCAAGGGAAAGCAGGAATGGGGTGAAAGGCGACGCAAGGGGAGAAAGGCGATGCGAGTGAAGAGAGGCGATGCAAGGGAAAGCAGGAACGGGAAGAAAGGCGACGCAAGGGAAGAAAGAAGACCCACGGGAAGAAAGGCGTCGCATGGGAAGAAAGGCGTCGCATGGGAAGAAAGGCGAAGCAAGGCAAAGCAGGATTGAGAAGAAAGGCGACGCAAGAGAAAGCAGGAACGGGAAGAAAGGCGACGCAAGGGAAGGCAGAAACGGGAAGTAAGGCGTCGGAAGGGAAAGCAGGAATGAGAAGAAAGGCGAAGGAACGGTAAACAGGAACGGGAAGAAAGGCGATGCAAGGGAAAGGAGGAACGGAAAGAAAGGCGATGCAAGGGACGATAGGCTACGCAAGCGAAGAAGGGCAACGCAAAGGAAAGCAGGAACGAGAAGAAAGGCGACGCAAGGGAAGCAAGGCAAAGCAAGGGAAAGCAGGAACGGGCAGTAAGGCAACGCAAGGGAAGCAAGGCGACGCAAGGGAAAGCAGGAACGGGAAGAAAGGCGACGCAAGGGAAATAACGCGAAGCAAGGGAAGAATGGCAACGCAAGGGAAGCAAGGCGACGCAAGGGAAAGCAGGAACGGGAAGAAAGACGACGCAAGGGAAAAAACACGACGCAAGGGAAGAAAGGCGACGCAAGGGAAGCAAGGCGACGCAAGGGAAAGCAGGAATGGTAAGAAAGGCGACGCAAGGGAAGAAAGGCGAGCAAGGAAAAAGGGCGGAGAAGGGAGCAGGGGAAAAAGGAGCACGGGAAG
>JADANK010000603.1:0-34164 GCA_021292215.1 Lophura nycthemera
AAAAAAATATATGTAGAAAATGTGGATGTTGGTACTATGTTCTGCACAAATTGAGAATGAGACATAGTCCTGATCCCCAAGGGATTTTTGTCTAAAATATAAATATAGGTGATGGAAACAAGGAAATTATCTTGCAGGTGCAGGGAGGAGTAATGAACTACAATAGAAAAGCAATGTTACTGCAGTAATTCATCTTTGTTTTTTCAAACTACCTAAAAAAACCACAATATTAATTTTAAATTAATTAATTTAAAATACCGTGAGAGATTTCATTCATTCACTTGATTACACTTATTACACTTTTTTTTTTTTTTTTTTTTTTTTTTTTTTTTTATTTAAAAGGGAAACAAACAACAAAAAAAAGAAAACACACACAAAAAAAAAAAAAAAGAAAAAAGAAAAAAAGAGTAGGTGTTTTCTGTTCTTTTAGATATATCTTAGCAAATCGGAGTTATTTCCTTCTGAATCTAAGCACTCACAGTATTATCAAATGCCTATCAGAAATTGTAGTCAAGTCCAGATTAAAGTATTTCGATCTTAAATATATCATTTCTTTAGAAAATAAACTATTATAGTTTTTGATGACACTTCTGTTTTTCTGCATTTGTCCTCTTGCCATTAACATTTTCAACCTACAGCCCTCTTTATCATCTCTCCTTAATTATTCTGCAGTATTATCATGTAGCGAAAGTTTGAAAATGTCATTTTGGAACCTGCCATGTCTTTAGTACAGTACAACTAATTAATAGCATCTTAAGCAAAATTAAGAGTCCAGTCGCTGTGAAATCTTATGACATATGTGCTCCCTATCACAAAGAAAATTATATCAACAGAGACTCTGGTTGTTCTTGTGCCTGTGAATTATGTAAAAGTCAAGAGCGCATTTGAGGCTAGGCAGGATAGAGCTTCAAACGCTCCTAAATCAAAATAATAATTATTCACATTTTTATGAAAGGAATAATAAAATAGATTCACTTGTTTGCAGCAGCAAGGAGATGGACTTTGGATCTATGTTATCTTCAATATTACACTGACATGACTTGGAAAGGAAGAATGAGTTGAACGTGAACCTCCTATGCTGCTGGAGAGCAGCCTATTGTATATATAATATACAATATATATATATATACAGCTATATATATATATATATATATATACAGCTACTGAGTAAAAGGTGGCATAAAACTTCTTTCTCCTATTCTGTTACACTAGTTCAGTCTTCACTTCTCAACAGACCCAAATGACTATGGTTTTAATCTGTGTAGGTGAGAGCTAATCCATATCTCGCACAAGGAAAATGGAAACAGAACAACACAAAGTCCTCTGGGGTATCTAATATGTAGTTCTTCTCTTCTGAGAACCAGGTATCTGGAACTATCGGGATCCATGGATTTGGAGCATTTACTCTTTAACTCCCAGTGAACAAC
Organism: Lophura nycthemera; assembly: GCA_021292215.1. NCBI lineage: Eukaryota > Metazoa > Chordata > Aves > Galliformes > Phasianidae > Lophura > Lophura nycthemera. Next base: position 1,428 of record JADANK010000603.1, read on the forward strand.
ATGATGTTATGATGGAATACCAATAACAAAAACCAGAAAACCATGACAACTATGGAGGAATAAATAACAAACCCTTTCTCTGAGTTGTTGTTATGTCAGTCAAATCCAGACCAAAAGGTGCAGAAAAAAGATGGATATTGCAAAGCACATAGGGCTAGTCTGTGGTATTCATTCAAACCTAAAACTGATCCCCTAAAGGTTACAAAGAACTGCAAATACATGATTGAAAATAATACTTGAGAGAAAAATAGGGCCGTCAACGGTTTACGGGCTGGTTCAGCCTGGTTCCGTGACTAGCGGGGCGGAGGTATCCGCAGATTCATGCCTCCAGAAAAGGGAAACAGGGGACCCCAAAATAATTGAAAACAGCAGCAACGATCTGAGCTGTACAGCAGCTGTACAATCTCCAGTGCTAGGGCTAGTATAAGTTACTGTTGTAGTTGTAAAAGCTGCACACTTTTACATCAAAATTGTCCTTGAGGGACAATGCAAATTTGCTTAGGGAAAATGGGTATGAAAACATGGATTATATATTTTACCTGCAGCGGATGTACTGAAGTGACTGCAGGCTGACTTCAAGATTGTCAAACCATGAACATGTATCTGTAGGGGAACTGTGTAGGGGGACTGTGTAATTGAGATGGTGTAAACTTCCACAAAGCTGTTGTGATTAAATTTGCTGTACGTTTTCTTCCTGATGAATATCAAAATTACATTAAAAAAAAAAAAAAAATCAACCCACCTCAGACTTCACTCAAGGCTTTTAATTGCAGACAATGTACATCACCAAGAACCGTCCTCTTGGTAAAATTAGAGCACTTACAGTGGACTGGGCCTTCTTCTCTAGTTACAACCTATAACTTCTCTGTTAGTGTGCTTAAGTTCTCTCAAGGGAAATAATAAAATTTTCAGCAGCAGGCAACTAAATGCAAAACAAAACCTTTTGTTGCTCGTTCAGTCAATTATGCATACTTAACAGAACCCTACAAAAGCAAGACTGCTCTTCCAATATCTGACATTTCAAGTCAAACTTCAGGAAGAATTTCTTCTCAGAAAGAAGTGTCAGACATAGGCACGGGCTGCACATGTTCCTGGAGGTATTTAAGGAAAGAGTAGATGTAGAAGGGATAAGGTTTATTGGTTATAGGTGGTCAGTGGGTTAGATGATCGTACAGGTCTTTTCCAAACTTAATGATTCTGTGATTATATAATTGTGTGATTCATACGTTCTACTTAACATAATCCCCAAAGTTTTTATAAAATATTTTTAAAAAAACAAAAAACTTTTAAGAACACACTTTTTTTTTTTTTTTTTTCCTCAGTAGTTAGTAAATTAAAAATGAATGATAGAGAGGAAAAAGGAGCATTTGACAACCTTACATTTTTAACCTTTGTATGATTGTTGTGTTCTAGGTCAAAGAAAGTGCCAATATTTTATTGAAAGATATATTAGCCTTTTGAATGTAGATGAAATCTAATTCAGTACTGTAAAAGACTGCTTAGTTATAGCGAGTTACTAGGAAGCTAGAATGCATCTATCAAAAAGTTAAACATATTTGTGTATGCTATTTATTTATCCATAATTGTTGCTAGAGAAGAAAAGGGTTGCGTACCATGTGGGATAAATAAAAAAAGATTTTGGGATAACAGTTTATTAAGGGAAGGGATTTTAAAAAAAAAAACCCAAATTTAAAAAAAAATTTAAAAAATAAAAAATTAAAATTTAAAAAAACAAAAAAAAAAAGGAAAAACCAAAAATAAAGAACCAAAAAGGGGGAAAAGTTTTGTAACTTTAGAGGAAAAATAAAAATTTTAAAAAAACATTAATTTAAAAATTACAAAAAAAAAAAAAGAGGGGGTATGGAAAAAAAACAGGGAAAAAAAAAAATTAAAACAAAAAAAAAAATTTAACTAAACAAAATTTAAGTAGAAAAAAAAAAAAAGGGGAAAGAAATTCCAAAATGGGGGATAAATTAATTTTTTATTTAACCATAACAAGTAAATTTTTAAAACAAAAAGTTTAAAAGGGGAAGGCCCAACAAAACCCTTTCATACAAAATTTTAAAAACCCACCCCTAAGTTCCAATTTTTTAAAAGGAAAACCTCGAAAATTTACCCCACCAAATTATAAAAACAAAAAAAAAAAAGCCAAAAACCCTAAATTCCAAAGCCCCAAAGATAAAAAAGATTTTAAAAAAAAACAATCCTTCAAGTTTCCCTTAAACCCCTTAACAATTACCAAAAGTGCAAAAAAAATTACCACATTTGGGAATTGGGGGTCTTTTTGGTGGATGTTCTGTTGTGGGGCAAGTTGGAGGTAAACAATCAAGAGGCTGTGGCCTGTGTGGCGGTTAACAAAGTCATGTTCTTCCAAATTGTTTTCTGAAAAACTGGGCTTGCTCTATTTCCTGTGGGTTGTGGTCTTTCAAACCTTTCTCTGGGGTCCCACAAAAGGTTTGGCAGAAACCCTTTTCAAAGGATTCTTCCTGCCCAACTTAGATGTGTTCTATATAAATGTTCAATTGGCAGTAGTGAAATTACCTCACTGATGTTTTAAAGAAACTGTGGACAATGTACGCTTCTAGCATTAAATGGGGTGTTCATAATTAATTTCTTATTTTCTAAGCCAATGTAACAGTTTGACTGTAACTTTTATTAAGCATTACAAAGTTAAAAGGGGAAGAAAAAGCCTAGAGGTCGTAAACTCCTTCATACAATTTGAGTTTCTTCGGGTTATTGCGCACGTGTGCCTCCTAATGTTCTGCAATTTTTTCCTTGGGTTTCTTGTTTCGCACGTAATTGCCTCGTAAATGGTTACCACCAAATGCTATATCACTGTGAAACAACTTAACGCAAAGATGGTATGAGATGTAATTCATGAGCCTAGGAAAGGGTGTTGTCTCGTAATATTCTGCAAAGCCCCAAACTGCACTGAAGCTAACACAGTATTTCACAAGTAGCAGGAACATCTTACAATGCCTTAACAATGTCATGTCCTTAACACTTCCTTAAGCTTGTTATTATTTCCTGGGAAGTCAAAAGCTGAGAAAACTTCTACCACATTTCTTTCTGCTCTGTAAATAAAATAAAAATAAATAAATGAATAAAAGCCCTAATAAATAGAGCACTGCATGAAACACTAAAGATGCAACTTTAAAGCCTTTGAGACGATTTGTTTACAGATTTACTCCGCAAAACCCCGGTTGGCAATGATCCCTTTTTTCTTTCCCATTCTCTCCATTACAGAAATAGAAACACATATCCCACAAGAACAGTTCTTTGGGAATAAATGCCAGATGTGGAGATTTTAAGACTAGAAGGAACTATTATGACTTCTGCATAACAAGCCATTGAATTTTTACAAAGTGTCAGCCTTACTTAGGGTTTGCTAAAACCCACTTTGGTGTAATTCATCTTCCAAGCACAAGCGTTTGAAAAACTGTTTCAGTTGGGGGCTTTTTTTTATCACTTCTTTGCCTTTCCTCGGAGACCTAGGGATCAATCCTCACACTTAGTTTTATCTACCACTTTCTTCCTGGAGGCTTGAGCATTATATGGCAACCCTCTTTCACTCAAGATCTTGATGGTGGTTTGAATCTTAAAAATGTAGCATACACTTTGCCAATTCCCTCTTGATTTTTTTTTCCATTTTCAGTTACAAAACAAAAATCTATTGATGTCCTATCGCAAATGAAAAAAAACAAAAAAAAAAACAGAAAAAAAAAAGAAAAAAAAAAACAGCTCCTCACTTATTATATGTATTTTACACAAACTAAGTGAAAATAATAACAATTTTAATCACACCTCAGTGGCTTTACCTAAGATCTATAACCATAGCAACATCTTTGCGAAAATCAGTGAAGATGTTTTCCAAAAACAAGTAATATTTCATGTCTCGACAAAGCAAGAATGTACGCGGCAGACACATTGAAAAGAGTAGCCCTAGCATTTTTATAACGATATCTAGGAGGTAAAATATGTCATAACTCTTAGTGATATGAAGACCCTAATGGTTCATATATAACTAACAGTATGTTCAAATGATCTCACTATTCCATTTCCAATCTGCATGATTATTCTTCTCCATATTTTGTACAATAGTCACTGATAAATTCCTTCTAGAAGGACAGATAAGTCACAGTCTGGCAAAACTAAATAGATAGAAACTTTTTTGGGATTAATTTTTAGAGATAATAATACTAATTTATAACTTAGGTGTATTTCACACCTTCAACAGAGATTCCAACTGTGGGTAAAATTCATCTTCAGCATAGATTATGAAGAAATTTGTTGTGGAATTTATGGACAAAAGTAAGAAATGAGTGCATAATGCAGGTTTAAATAGATAGGTTACACTGATTGGTTATGCAGCTTCACCTGAAATATACACATATAAATGGTCCACATTCATCACATACCTACAAATCCGTGATATGCTAAATATAAAATGTTCAATCACCCAGAAAAAATCCCATGCCCCCCGCGTAGATGTAAGTCATTCCGAGCCAAAGGGCAGATTCACTTGGGTCTAGTTAATCAGCATCTTGCAATTCATCTAGTGCTATAAGAGAAGTCTGTCTCATCTGTTGGCTTTCAAGAAATTGAGAGATTTGATCCATCTGTCACACAATTCCTCCTGTTTCTATTTGGAGAAATAAGCAATCTGTTCCATTAATAAAATGTTGCAAGTAGTTTCTTCCTTTCATGCAGTTCTAAAACCACTTGACAGGTTGGTATTTTGACCTGTACATGGTGCAAAGCATAGAGTCATTTTAGTAAGTGTATGTCTCCACAAAGAAAAGAAAGATAGACACTAATTAAAACCTGGGTAAGTCATCTGGAAGACTGGTAGCATACTCTGGCATTTGTTAACACAATACAAAAGTCACTAATTATAGTAGTATTGTTAGTGCTATTGAAGTTATAACAGCCTGTCAGAGGTGCCATTATAAGCCACTATATTCAGGTATTCATAACGACAACCATAAAAATTTAAATAAAGCTGAAACTTGACATATGTGATCTTGTTTTGGAGGTCCTTTTTCCTTTTAAAAAAATGGGATGGAGCGGGGTAGAATGTTTGCACCTGCACATATTTATACCTAACTTCATTGATCAAAACCTTAACTTGAAAACCACATATAAAACAAATATTTTATGCATTGAATAAAAATTTTGGAATTTAAATGATGGTAGATCAGACCCTGGTTCATAGATTTATTGTGGACCAAACCAACTACCTTTGTTTTAGTCAAACTCTCAAATATGCATGTAGCTCTTAGCTGTTGAGGAATTTGATAAAAGTAGTTATCTTTGAAAGGCAGTAGTTTAAACACTTTTGTGCATCTGGTTATTAATTTCTCAGTTTTCATCTGTCTTCTTCAAAAATCACCTCATAGGAGAGAGGAAGAAAAAATAGTATTTCCTTTTCCCATCTCCCTTTTGTCCTTTTCCCAGCAAGATTCTTCGGGTAGATGTTCTTTGCCAGTATTTATGCAGCAGATGGCCCAGTGGGATTTCAAACTTCAGTCAGATAAAGCACAATAGGAATGCAAATACAATGTAATGGAATGATTGCAAATATTTCTCCTACTGGTGGCTGTTTTTAGGGTTTTAGAAGAAATCAATTACTCTTGCAACATGCTAAAGTGAATCAATTGAACAACAGTTAGCAAAATTAAACATCCAACCCTTGTTCTCGATATTTGTACATGGACTTAAGAAGAAACGTTTACTTTCATTTAATACCCATTAGAATATTAATCCCATAAATTATGCAGGACACCACTAATAAGTTTCATTATGCATCAGAATACAACGCCTCATTCCAGCATTAGTCTTGGATTAATTACATAGCTATCACAGCACAGTTGACGTTGTTATAGATGGGGATTACCCTTTGTGCCCCTTGATGCAAGCAGTCATTAATATGATGGCACAAGGATTTGGGATAACAAATCACCCTTGGCTAGAATAGAACTGAACTCATTAAAGTTTAAACACTGTATGGATTTAGTATTTTATCTTAAAAAGGAAACACAGGGGGGATTTGCCTGAAAATGGTGCCTTGGGTTTTCCTTTATCTAGATAAATCTACTTGTGGAAACAATGTAGGAAAATAATAAGGAAACTTAATAAGATGCATCAGGTAAGTACATAATACTTGGCTTCAGTGAATTTACTTCTTCCACTATTTTTTTTAATCACTTTTCTTTTCTCCTTCCCTTCATACAACTAGATAAAAAAGCAACTCTTCATCACACATGACTCTAAAATCCTGAATCCTGGATCATGCTTGTTATTCCTATGCCATGTCTGTTATTCACATTATATAATGCATTCTGGGTCCTAGCCCAAATGACATCAACTGGCTTGCATCCATTTGAATTGGGATCTGAGGCATATACTTCTCTGTTTCATGCCTGCTTTTGCCAGCCAAGGGTACTAATTGGCTCATTCCAAATCAAAGCCAGTCTGAATGAGCAAATATGGATAATTTACACATTGGATCACTGAAGTGAAACAGGAATACAGATGAACTCAGTGGTGTGTATGTATCCATAATGTTTGATGATGTCAAAATGTCAAATTTCATTTATTTAGGGAACACATTAGGTCATAGAGAATAAAATATCTTCTCTGCTGAGCTTTGTGGGATATTTTTGAGTGATATTCAAAGTGCTGAGTTTTTCAATTCATGGTGGAAATAGAAAGTGAAAGAAGGAAGTGAAAGAAGGAAGTAAACAAAAATGAAATAGAGAAGAAAATTTCCAAAAGAAGGATTTATCCTGATGATTGTTAGACTTCCAAGTGAACATGCCAAGTGGAGATCATATTCACTGGAAACTTCTTGTATGGGAAATGAAATATGAGAATTTGTCATCTCTGTATGGCAACTGAGATCTTAAATGGGCTCATTCCTTAGGAAAACTTATTTCCCCTAAACAAGTGACTATGTTAGAATGAGTGAAGTGAGAGAACTTTAGGTTAGTGACCAAACAGGGAAGACCTTTCATCTTCCTTGTGTAGTATGCTTCTGCCTGAAACACTATTTTATTACAATATTAAGAACTTGTATGTGAAAATAGTCTTTTACTGTGCACTAGCCAATAGGCAGCATTAAAGCTTTTCTATTCTGCTTCAGCAGTGGAGGAGAAGATCTTAAAGATATTTCCTACATTACTGCAACAGTTAGACCTCATGGAAGAATTTTATGTCATGGTTTCTTAAACCCTGATCTGTGATATATGAAAACACAGAGACTATGGATGGCAAAATCAATTAGTGATCCTGCATAAGAAAAAAAGTGCTGATATAGTCCTTATCCTATGTGAAGTGCCAGCAAGCACCCCAGCAAGACAAGAGAGAGAGCCTGAATGTTCTCACTTCAATTCTTCAGAAAACTAAAATGCCACATCAGACTTAAACTAGACATTAAGGCTGAAATTGCCAGGGAAACAGAATTTTTCAGGAGCTGAAAATCGCCGGACATTTACCCAATCTTATTGTTAAAGATTTTTACATAACCCTTTAGTACCCAGAATTTCTGTTCCCCTGAATGCTGCTTTCCTACCATGTGAACAGTGAGCTAGTTCAAGTCAAGAGGCAGAAGAATGTGATTGATTGTGTTGATGTGGACACAATCTGAAGAGAGATCTGACACAGAGGCCACCTAGGAACTCTTTGGCAAAGCAAGGAGTTTGAGCCTGGCTTTCCACACACTGATTGCAGTAAAAAAGAGTGTCAATCATTGTGTTGGAAAACTATTCATTTCATAAATTCAGGTTCAACAATTCTCATTTTCAATCTCTATTTAACAAAACACAAATAATTTGCCAAAAGGCTTCTATGTCCTTTATTGGGGCACTGAGAAATTTACCCGTGACATGAACATTATTTCCCCCCAAATTAGAAAGTGAATCAAACTTAAAAAGAAACAGCCAACTAACCAACCTGAAAAGCTTCAGGATAAAAAATATCTTAGGTTACTTGTAATATTTATCAAGGGTATTAGAACTGTTGAAAAACACATATCTGACCTACACAAAAACTCGTGGCCTAATGCTCCCTTCCCTTCCCTTCCCTTCCCTTCCCTTCCCTTCCCTTCCCTTCCCTTCCCTTCCCTTCCCTTCCCTTCCCTTCCCTTCCCATCGCATCCCATCGCATCCCATATTAGTTTTCCATAGTATCTTGCTTTTATATTACCATACCAATGTAGAAACATTGTCATTTTAAATTCCCAAGCTGTCTATGGAATACTGTTTTCTTTTGCCAGACTACACAGTGTTTGTTCTGCTTTTGCAGGGGAAGAATGAAGCTGCTGAGTATCATTTCCTAGCTCAAAAGTATTTCTGTGCACCTGGGGTGCTGTCAAGAAATTTTGTTCCCTATAAACTACATGCTTTTGCTCATCTGCGGCCATTTCACATTCCTGACTGTTTTCTCTGGGTAATATGAAAAAAGTAGACTTCATTTCCTCTTTCTGGATATTGACCTGGTGAAGGTAGAAAATTTTCTGACTTCTATAGCGTATTCGAGCCTTGGGTTTGTTTAGTTTTTTGTGTTTTAGTGGCAAAGCTTTGGCAAACAACCCCCCGCTTATTTCTACTCCACAGAAAAAAGCTCCCAAGTAACTTATACCTGAATTTCATTCTCCATTGGGCGAGGTAATTCGACTTACTTTGTCTTGTCTTACTGTGCCTGTTAAGATTTCAGCCTTATTTCTTGAATAAGTTTCCCCCTTCTGCCATTTTTTTCTTACACAAGCTCTCAAGTTTGTATCAAACATTTTTTCATAGCCTCTTTTTTAATTTATTTTTAACAAGTTCCACTTTCTGAGCATTTTTATTAGGTCTCTTATAAATCTGTCTCTCTACAAAATAATGAGCAAGCCCATACTCCTATTAGAAATGCATGTAACTGTGCACATGCATGTACAGAAAAAGATGTGAACCAGTGAGGGAGCATTCTGAACCCATTAATAATTTGAAAATTGTCCTTTCGTAGTTGGTTGTGGACGACTTAAGAAAAAATTTCAAAGATAAATGTTACCTGGGGAACAAGATATCATTTATATGTCAAGACTAAAAAGGTCAATTGAAGAAATAAAATGGTCCATCAATTAGTGCATTAAAACAATATTTGCATCCTATAACCATTCAAACAGCACTAATAGTGCTAAGCATATTTATCTGCCCATACATGTATTGTTTCCCTATACACATATTTTAAAAAGAGCATAAGTTTTACTCCAAACAAACAAACAACCATTTGTTTTCTCTCTCTGAGATAGATAGAGTGGAACAATATCTGCTTTCAGAATAGATCTTAGTCTTTTAGTCTTTTGTTCTTGGAATATAAACCAGGAATTACATCACTCCTATGTAGTCAGGGATATTCTGTAGATAAATACACTAAAGACTGAAAGGTGCTCACCTTCTAGATAAGTATTTTAGACAGTGCTCACAGAATTCCCCAATGTTTGTTTTCTTTAGCTGTGTGAAATTACTGGGTCCAATATTTTCTGTACTACGTTGTCTTAACATTTGCCCCATTCAAATGAAATGGGTACAAAGCAATGCCTGTTGAATAGTGTAGTCTTTTACAGCAATCTAAAATGTTTCCCTGAGATGCAAGGATCAAACTTTCAGTGTCCATAGCACTGTATGATACAGTAGTGAAGTAAAAGCAATAATAAAAAAGCATGCCCAGGAGAAAAGGGCTTATCACTGCCTCTTTCTTGAACTGCAAGAAATCACTAACAGATTCCTCCAGAGAAGTAATATAGAATTTAAAGATGTTTGTGTGATGTAAGTTTGAAAGGATCAGAGATGACATCTTCACTGCTATGATTTTCATTAGTTGCAGGTCATTAAACTGCATATTTGTAAGCATAATTCCTTATGCATAATACAACTGAAAAATTCAGTGCAAACAAAATGTGTGAAAATTCAGCACACCAATGATTTCTGCATGTGATATTTTTAAATATAATGATATAGGTGCCAAAGGTCTTTCTTTTGACCCCTTCTCCTATTACAATATTGACATAACAAATATTACTTTATTTAATGCCCAGCCTAGGGATTGTGATGACCAAGCTTCCTTTTTGTCCTTTCTAGTGAAAGAGACTTTCCAAAGAGCAAGTGTAGCTCACTTATAGGAAAATAAGGAAAATGCGCACAGACAATGGTAAAATTTCAAAATCAATCTTTGAGCAAAGAAATAACTATTCAGGAGTGTGCATGTAACTCAAATTCAATTTTATTGTACATTTACACTACAGCTACAAACTGAATATCCCTTTGCCACGTGACCCTTGCCTCATCCAGGCATGCTATAAGTAAAGGCAAGCAAGAATTTGTAATACTTACACATCTGGTAATTTTGCTATAAACTCAGTTTTAAATTAGTGGGGACAAAGAAAACATGCATGTTACTAGAGTTCTGGGGAAAATGTGGAAGTCCAAAACATTTTCCAAATAGCATCTTTATGAAAATCAGACTTTTTCCACTATAGTTTGTGCAAAAAAGCAAAGCTGATGATGCCTGATTGTCTACAGAAATCTGCATATATTGCATGACACAGTTAGACCGAGATTCAGAACCGTCAGTTTTAGACTCTGGCAGTGGTAGAAGAAGCTTGTCAAGGGGGAGTGAGCAATGTAAGTAAAAAGCTACTGGGTCTCTAATGTCAGGCAGAAAAAAGTGCTTAAAATCCTTGTTGACATATTTTAACCCTTTTTTTTTTTTTTTTTTTTTTTTTTTTCCCTCTGAAAATGGATGGCTAAAATTAGCTATGGAAACCTCTGTTTGTTTAGATAAAATGATATACATTCAAAAATCCTGATTAAGGAAAGAGTGGGGAAATCCTGCATGTGATGGCTAAATACAACACCTTTTTATGGAACATGTTAAAATTGGGATAATGTTCAATGGGAAATTGGTTTGCATATCCGAGTGTCCCCTTCTGATGAGTGGAGTCCCTCGGGGGTCAGTACTGAGACCAAAGCTCTTTAATATCTTAATCAATGACATTGACAGTGGGGTCAAGTGCACCCTCAACTGTTTGCAGATGACTCCAAGATGTGGAATGCATTTGACACACCTGTGGGACACCCAGTACCACCCAGAGAGACCTAGACAGGCTCCAGCACAGGGACCAGGAGAACCTCACAAGGTTCAACAAAGGTAAGTGTAAGATCTTGCATCTGAGTTGTGACAACTCCCCACTATCAATACAAGCTGGTGTCAAAAGGATAGAGTATAGTTCTGCAGAAAAGGGCTTGGGGGTACTGTTGGATGGTAGCTGGTCATGAGCCAGCACTGTGCCCTTGCAGCCCAGAAAGCCAACTTGGACTGTTGGTCCAGAAAGTATCTTGGACTGCATCCAAAGCAGTATGGCCAACCACGTCAGGGAGGAGATCTGCCCCTCTGCACTGTGCTCTGAGACCTCATGTGGAGTACTGTGTCCAGTTGTGGAGTCTTCAGTACAGGACAGATGTCGATCTGTTAGACCATGTCCAGAGGATGACCACAGAAATGATTCAAGGGACAGAACACCTCTCTTATGAGACTGAGAGAGCTGGATCTGTGCAGCTTGGCAAAGAGAAGGCTGTGAGGTGATCAGAGAGTGGCCTTCAGTTTCTAAAGTGGAGCTACAGGAAAGGACAGAATCATTAGCAGGGCCTGTAGTGATAAAACAAGGGATTATTATTTTAAACTAAAAGAGAGGAGATTTAGATTGGATGTAAGGGAAAAGGGTGGTGAAGCACTGGCATGGATCCCCATCACTGAAATCATTCAATTCCAGGCTGAATCAGGTTCTGAGTACCTGGTGGAGCTGTAGGTGTCCCTGTTCACTGAAGGGGAGTTGGACTCGATGGCTTTAAGGGTCCCTCCCAACTCACGTAATTCTATGAATAGATCCTGATTCTATATTTTTAAATATATTTTATTTATTTATTTATTCCCATAGTGGATGTAAAACACGTCAGTAGCAAGAAGTCAGGAAGACTGAAGGGGAATCAGCTTGGGCTGTAGAAAATTGTCTTTCCAAAGACTTTCTTGTGGATCTGGAAAAAATTCCTGAACCATCCTGGAACTCAGTTTCTCACCTGAAAAATAAATATGTTACCAAGGATCAGTTCACAAATCACTTAAGGCCTTCTTCTATCTGTTAGATTTAAAAATGAGATATGAATGCAATTTTGTTATGGAGTGATGCTATTCCTTTACTCAAAAAATGTTACATAAAGACTTTACTGATGACCTGTGTAATTCTAATATAACTTCTGGCAACATCAAGAAGCATTTAGTACCCAGTCTCTTCAAAGGCAAACTTTAAATCTCAGGAACATGAGCAATGTGGATAATATTCATTCAGTACATAGAGTTGTATACCAAAACCCAGTAATAATCATAGAATCAGAGAATCACAGAATGTCCTGGGTTGAAAAAGGCCATAATTATCATATAATTTAAATGCCCCTGCCACAGGCAGGGTTACCAACCACTAGACCTGGCTGCCCAGAGGCACATTAATTAAAATAATATAATTTCAGGTATCTATTTAATAGGAATTTGCTCATAAATATTTTGATCTTAAAAACAGTTTAGTTGAGATTTTGGGTTATAGAAGAGGAGATAAAGATAAAATAACATATTTTATAAGTATTTATTTTTAAATGTGTGGATAAAGGAACATTGAAGAAACCAACGTTCATTGTTGGGAAAATGAACAAAAAATGAAACCAGTAACACATTACTCTCAGCACAAACTAAACTGAAATGGAAAAGAGAAATGATCAGGAAAAAAAAAAAAAGTTACATTCCCAGAATGAATTTTGTTAGGAAAACATCAGGAAGGAAAGGACACATATTTGTGTACTGCATAAAGCTGTGATTTTGCTGTGAGGCACAAAGGACTTAAAACCTACACAAAGCAAATAATAACATCGAAGAATATTTCAGCATCCTTGGTAGAAGCGATCCCTCTCAGTTTCAGCTGATATTTGAGTAAGAATCAGCAATACAAGAAGGTGAAAAATAATAATAAAAAAAAACGGTAGCACTGGCATGAACGGTTATCTGTTCATTCCTAGTGGAATAGAATAATTGAGTCAAAGATTCATAAAACCCTTTGAGTTGGATCTTTACAGGTCATCCAGTTCAACTCCCCTGCAGTGGAACATCTACAGCTCCATCAGGTGCTCAGAGTCCTGTCCAGCCTGACGTTAAATGTCTCCTGTGACAGAGCATCCATCACAACTACGGACAACTTGTGCTGGTGCCTCACCACTCTTACTGTTAAAATATTTTTATCTTATATCCAATCTAAATCTTCCCTCTTGCAGTTTGAAATCCTTTTCCCTTATCACCACAGACACTGCTAGAGTCTTTCTTATTTGTAATTATAGCCCTCCTTTAGAAACCGAAAAGCCTCTGATAGGTCTTCCTGGAGCTTTCTCTTCTCCAGGATGAACAGCCCCAGCTCCCTCAATCTGTACTCGTAGGTGAGGTGTTCCATTTCTTGGATCATTTTGTGGCCCTCCTCTGGATGTGCTCCAACAGCTCCATGTCTCTCCTGTAGTGAGAACTCCACATGTCTCTCCTGTAGTGAGGACTCCACACAATGCTCCACGTGAGGTCTAACAGTGCAGAACAGAGGGGCAGAATCACCTCCCTCAACCTGCTGATCATGCTACTTTGGATTTAGCCCAGGATATGCACAGTATTAGCTTAGATAATGGGCAAGCGAGGACACTTTTTCCCTTTAAGAAATGTTTCCTGTCTAATCCTTTAGTTTAAAAATAAACCTGTGACTGTATTCCTTACTGAATTACAACATTACCAAAATTTCAATCAGAAGTAAATCCTTGACTCCAACTGGAAATTTAGAGAAGTCTCCACAGATTAGACTTCTGACATAATAAACCAAAGTGAAAACACAGTGCACCCTGGAATCCATCTGGTAGTACTTCCATCTGCAGCCTTTTTGTACAGTGTGGGGAAGTATTTCAGAACACAGTCTCTCAGATGCTTAAGATGATTTCACATAGAGATGATGGAAACAACAAAAATCGTTTGGCAGGTTGCTATTAGCTCAAGGCTTATGTCTTTAATTGATGTAAATAATTAACAAGCACTGTGCACAGATGACTAAGCATGATAACTCTTACTGAATTGAACTGGAAATAAGGTTTCAGTAATCATATTCCACTAACCAAGGCCCTCAGAGCAAGTCTCAAAAATGGAAGTGAAAGGGCTGTTGTTTTCAGGGGAGGAAAGTGAAACAGTTTTCAAAGTTTTTAGACTAGTTGTCATCATAGTATATAAATATTTTCTATCTACTCTGGATGGCCAGCACGGTCTTTGCCAGTTATCTGCAGGTAAAGACTGTAAGTAAGATATGAAAATGGAATGTTTTTTTTTAGAATAATCACCAGACAGATGCAAAATTTTACATTAAGTGTAGGACAGCCAGATTGTATTGCATGATTTTTGTTAAGAAAATAAATAAATAAACACAAGTAAGCAATCAATAACCCCCAATATACAGACAAACAAACAAACAAACAACAAAAACCATAACAATCTGGTCAGAAGAATTTCCTGTAACAGTTAATACTACTGGTACTACAAGATACACCAATTTGAGAAGCACTGAGCAGGAACTTCTAATCAGGTTGCCATGTCATTCCTGCAGTCTGCATCAACGCAACAGAACCAGAGTCTGCTTCCCTTGGTTCTATGACCCATTACTACATGTCCAGGGCAAGTGGCTGCAGCAAAAGACATGATGATTTTATAGGACACAGGAGTAATACATATCTTGGAGAAGGCTAATAAGATATGTATCTCATTGAGCTACTTGGTATGGTTGTTTTGGATCTGAGTTTTCTGTACTGATTTTCTGACTCTGGTCAGAGCAGATGAACGTGCAAGTAGGTTTATTGCCATATATGGCATCTTCTTTGTTTTCTCCTTTGAATAAAGGAGTTTAAATCATTGGCATTTAACTGGTCTAATTAATAATTTCAAGGGCAAGGTAACCAAAGCATTAGGTTTATTTCAGTAAGACTTGATCTCTTTTAAAAAAAAAGGAAAGTGGAATGTGATCAATCTCTCTGATATTTATCATGACACAGAGTTTAACAATAACAGGATCTGTAGCTACTGAAAATTGAATTTTCTGTTGGAAATTAAATGTTCTTCACGCAGACAGTATGAGATAATGTGGTAGATTCTGCCCTGCAGCCAACTTATCTCAGGTAACAAGAGGCTTTTACAAAGCCAAATACTACTCTTCAGGTGCCTGTGCCATCTCCACGGTGTTTTCAAGGCTGCTGAGAGCTGCTCCGAATTGTATTTTGTGCCTTCGTTCTCTGTGTAGATTTCATTGTTTTGTTAATCCTTCATGCCAGGCACAAAGAGGTTGGAGCACAAAGTGCTATAATTTTTCCATTTTTTATCAAGAAAAAAGGAGGTGCCTTCTGCTTCTCTGTAGAAATCTGGGATTATTCTTAGCTATCTGATTTTCCTTCTTTTTACTTGATAAGTGAAATATTAATGGTTTCTTCACTGGTACTCTACATTTATTTAAGTTAGCAAGAATTCCCTCTGATCACCACCTTTGCCCACAGCATTACTTGGATTTCTGTGATGGAGCGTGTAACTATAATTTTTCACACATTACATGTAAATTGATTCTCCACTGTTTTGCAGAATTATAACGGACAGGGCTTCATCCTCTTTTTCTATAAGGAGCTCTGTCTTGCAATTTCACTTCTATTTCATTTACAGCTTTTTCCTTCTCTATCTGTAGCTTTCACACAGCACATGCTCTGTAAACAAAAACTGTAGGACCCTAACTTCACTTCTAATTTGTTTTTCTTAACTCCGCATTTTCATCAGTCTTTCTGACAGTTCCTTCTATTTTTCACAAACAAAAAAAACATATATCTTTATGATTTTATATAGCTTCTAGAACTATATTTTAACTATGAAGTGACAAAGAGGTTGCTACATTTTTTGTGGATATTTCCCTCTCCCTTTGGCCTCTCTCCCGTCCAATACAGCAACCTTTCTTACCAGGCTTAACGATCTGATCTTTATCTTTCACATTTCTCCACTGCTTATAGCTTTATAAGTCTCAACATTTCCTCTAGGATATACAAGATGAGCTGCTAAGGACGATCTGCTCTACATGACCCTAGCTGAATGGGGGGGTTTAGTCCAGATGACCTCTTGATGTCCCTTCCAACCTCAATCATTCTGTAATTTTCTGATCAGGATGACAAAGACAATTGATTACTGAATCTTTCCAAATGGCTGCATTCACTCTTAACAAAATTTCCTCATTTCGCCTTCATCTTTTATGATAGATTCTTCCCATAAATCACCCCCCTCATACACACAGACGTATCCCTTCCTACATGAAACGTTATGCACGGAGACCTCTCTCAGAATTGGTTCATGGGATTGTTACTTCCATTCAGGTTTCTTTCCAAGACATATGTTTAGGATTATTCACTTAAGAAACTGACCAATTAGTATTCAACTATAGAAAAGATGTATAGAGATAATAAGAGTTTGAATAGTACTTTTTCATCATTTTGCATTTTAAAATGCTATGTATTTTTTATGGATGTAGCATAGATCATGATGATATTCAGAAGGAATTCCATTCATAAAGAGGGTAACAGAAACTACCAATGTAACTTTAAAAGCTGTATTTTTTGTTTGTGTCTCATAGTCACTTGTCTTTCATGATAGACATTTAGAATTAGATTATTAGGCAGCAAGCGCTTTCATCTTAGGCACAGTTAACAATGAAAGTTTATTCCTATTTCCCCCTTTTGCACTGAAGTGATATTTTTTATACACCCGACAAACAAACAAATATTTCCTTTCTTAACTCAGCTTCCCGGTTAGGAAAAGAAAACTTGGTTTCTTTGCTATTTCAGCACTTGCATGGAAATAATCTTAAATAGAATATATCCAAGGGGGTTTCTGTGTGGCATTTCTCTGTAGTACTGTTTTGAGGTGAACACCTTCCAGAGCAAAACTTCCAGTCCCAAGTTAGGTGTGCAGATTCCTTATCCATGCATTTCCTAATGCATCCAAGATTTCCCTCCTTTTAGCTATCATCTACATCAGCACTTCAGAGGTCTCAATCTTTCCTGCATTGTTGCTCTCTTTATTGTCTGTAAAGAGATCTAGTTTCAGCCAGCATCCCCTTAGCTTCATGATAGCATAATCCTTCTGAAATGGCTGTTTGGTTGGCTCGAGTTTATTGCTATTATTTCAAAACAAACAAACTTTTCAAGGTAAATCTAAAAAGTTTTGGGTATTGTATGTTTTTTAAAGGTGTTAACCTATTTTAACCCCTTTTATTTCCTTCGTTTTTTCTTCCTTAAAGTCGATTTGCTTGTTTAACGCTTTCTTTTTGGTGAAAGGTTGCCTGAAGAAAAAGTAAATTGTAACAAGATTGTAAGTAAAGATTTAAAATGTCAGTTTTGAAAACCCGGGATATCCTCCTCGGAATAAAGAATTTCCTATAATTTCCATTATTAAAAGAAATTTTTGGGTTTTAATTTTTCTCCGGAAAATCCTTAAAGGAACTTTTTTTTTAAGTTTTCAAGATTTAAACCTGAAACCCTTTAAGACTAAATACACCCAGACCAAGGCAAATAAAAAAATTTTAAAAATTTTAAAACACCATAAATGTAAACAAAATTTGGGCCAAAAAATTAAAAAAAAAAAAAAAAAAGGTAGAAAAAAAAAAGAAAACAAAAAGGAGGGAAGAGAAAGAGAAAGGAAGGGGAGGGGGGGGGGAGGGGGAGAGGAGGGACAGAGGAAGGGAGGGAGACGAGGAGAGGAGAGGGAAGGGAGGGAAAGAGGAAAAGGGGGAAAGAAAGGGGACGAGGAGGAGAGGCCGCGCGCCGCCCGGGCGGGCCCCCCGGCCCAAGCAAAACCAAAAAAGGGCAGGCGGCGGGCCCAGGCAGCAGGCACAGCAGCACAAGGAAAGGAAAAGGAAGGCAAGGAAGGGAAAGGAAGGAAGGAAGGAAAAAAAAAAAAAAAAAGGAAGCAAAAACAAACAAAAAAAAGAAAAAGGAAAAGGAAAGGAAAGGAAGGAAAGGAAAAGGAAAAAAAGGGGAAAAAGAAAGGAAAAATAAAAGAAAAAATGAAAAAAAAAAAAGAAAAGGAAAAAAGAAAAAAAGAACCCCCCCAAAAAAGGAAAGGCACCGGGAAAAGAAACAAAAAAAAGAAAAAAGGGGGGAAAAAAAAAAGGGGGGGGGGGGGGGGGGGGGGGGGGGGGGGCCCCCCCCCCCCCAAAAAAAAACCCCCCCCCGCCCCAAGGGAAAGCAAAGAAAAAAAAAAGAAAAAAAAAAAAAAAAAAGAAAAGAAGAAAAAGAAGGAAAAAAAAAGAAAGAAAAAGAAAAAAAAAAAAAAAAAAGGGGGAAAAGGGAAGGGAAAAGGAAGGAAGGGAAAAAAGAAAAGGGGGGGAAAAAAGGAAAAAAAAAAAAAAAGGGGGGGGAGGGAAAGGGGAAGGAAGGGGAAAAAGGAAAAAAGGGGGGAAAGCGGGGGGGGCCCCAAAAGGGGAAAGGGAAAAAAAATTTTATTTTGTTCCCAACTTTCCCCTTTCCCCCCCAATTCCCCTTCCCTCCCCTTTTTTCCCCTTCCCCCACCCCCCTTTCCCCCCCTCCCCTTTCCCCCATTTTTTCCCCTACCCCTTCCCCCATCCCCGTTTTTCTTCCCCCTTCCCGCCTTTTTTCTTTCCCCCCCATTTTCTTCTTCTTTTTTCCCTTTTTTTTTTTTCTTTTCCCTTTTTTTTTTTTTTTTTTTTTTTCTTCTTTTTTTCCTTCCTTTTCCTTCCTTCCTTTGTTTTTCCTTTTTCCCTCCTTTTCATTTTCCCCTTTTCCCCACCTTTCTTTGGCCCCCCCTTTTTCTTCCTCTCCTTCCCTTTTCCTTTTTTTTTTTTTTTTTTTTTCCCCCCCTTTTTTCCTTTTTCTCCTTTTTTTTTTATTTTTTTTTTTTTTTAGTTTTTTAAAAAAATTTTTTTCTTTTTTTTTCTCCCCCCTTTTTTTCCCCTACCCCTTTTTTTTTTTCTTTTTTTGAAACATTTTTGGAATTGTATATTGGCTCAAAATGAATTTTTCCTTCCATTTTTTTTTTCCCTTAGTAAAAGTTTTAATAACTTCATTAAAAGATCAAACAAACTGGAATACTGAATTTTGGCAAATTTTATAAAAAAATCGTGGAAGGTTTGGTTGAAGGAAAATATTCTGTACTTTGGTTTGATTTAATGTTTGGGTTCTACAAAGGGAAGTACTTTGTCCCAAATGAAACCCTAAATAAACAAGCACCTTCTTTTACAGAAACAACGGACTTCCATTTGCCAAGCAGATAAATAAATTGAGCTGGACTTTGATAAAGCCATTTTTTCCCAAAAATTAAAATTTTTTAAAATTTTTTTTGTTAAATATAAATAAAACTGAAATTCTTTTTAAAAAAAATAGTGTGATGGAAAGATTTTGTGGACAAAATGGGATAGCTCTGTTTGTTTCAGTCTGAGTGTCTTCCTGACTGCTCTAATGTTTTCATTCAGGAAGAAAAGATACTGCCACATTTTTTGCTTCATCCACTTAGTATATTAGCTCCCTTCTGACATTTAATGGGAAAACATCTGTGAACATTTGGCACTGTGCACTATCAAGCTTCAGTATAGACACTGAGTATTACCTATGCCATCTGGAATGTCACTTCATTCAAAGCAGTAGAGACGATAATGAATTTGGCTTACTTATTTTTTATTAGTTTGTTTTCTGTTGAAAACAAAAGATCGGTCTGGAAAAGAAACAGTATTAGTGCTAGCTTGCTTGCATCCTAAGCAAGTCCAATGGTGGTATGGTCTGAAAACAAGAGTTATCTTTGCTGTTCATTTGGTTAATATCTTTTAGTTTAAACAGTGCAGCTGGCTTTGTGATCCAGTTCAACTAACCTGGACTCCTCACGTGCAAAGCAGACATAACAATTACAACTTATTTTGTAGGAAACTGAAAACTTCTGATAAAAGGTCTGAAAGGTCTTTAAGTGTATTAAAATTTTTATTGTTTTTATTTTGCTCTTGATATCTGATGCCAATCGTGAACATTTTCTTACTAAATGAAAGGTTTTTTAATATATGAAGATTATACTTGCTATTAATGACAATACTATGACTGAAAAAAAAACTGTGAACATCTGTAGTGGAATCCTATATCCTCTTTAATTTACATGTGCTCCTATTGCTTGAAATGGACAAACTATTTTCTTGCTTTGTACCTATCATGCAATCTATCTACCATGGGATTATTAGGTGTAGGGTAACTCCTGGAGGCTGTGAGAACATTTAAGCACGTACTTCGTGACGCTCTGGTGAGCTTACAAAGGAAAGACAAACAGGAAAAGAACCAGGATCAGTAGAATGGAAATCATGAAGTGCTCTACAGAACAACTATTTTGTACATAGAAAATATGTACATAGAGTCATAGAATCACAGAATTTCTCACGTTGGAAAAGACCCTCAGTATCATCAAGTCCAACCTCAAAACACTTTAATTTAATTTCCCTGTTTTCACAACATATTGAGAACTATGTTTTATTGCCATTTTTGTTGCCTTTAAAGATGAGAGAGTGGAAATAAGAAAGAGAAACTGGTGCTAATGTCAAACCTTGAAAAGGTTATATTTCTTAACATTTGAATTTAAGACCTGAATTAACCTATTCTAGTTTCTTCAAATGTTTCAAATGGTAACTGAAATGTAGAAAGAATTCACTTTGATGTTCTGTTTTTTTCTTCATTTGAAGGAGCAGAGAAGGTTTGCCCCATAGGGGAATAGACCTCCAAAATATCATTCTGGGAGGTTAATTCACCCAAATGCCCTTTTCTATAAGGTTTAATGTGCTGCTCAGATTATTACCAGAGGAGTAATTAATAGGTGCAAAACAAAGATAGTGAATGAGTAGTAATACAAAATCCCTCACATTCTGAAAGGAAGACTTTCTCCCTGGAAATAAGCATGCCTTACATGAAAGCCCAAGAAAGACACTTCAGAGACAAAAAGCACTTGTGAAACTGCTGAATTCAGTCACTGGAGGACTTCTGAAAAAAAGGGATCACTGAGGAGCATTGTGTGCTCACAGCAGTTCCTTTGGCAGCTGTTCCCAACAACCCCCTCCACAACACAGCACCTGCTGAAAGCATGGTTTGCCTTAAATCCTGGCATACCTGAACCACTGGGAAGGTTTTCAGCAGCAAATAGTAGTATACAATGTCTTGATATGTGCGATATCTTATTCAAGAGATATGGTGGGTGCTGGAGGCACAGACATGCAGTTAAGTGAGCAGAAGGAGTTCATGCTGGCTAGGCAAGGTTTCACCTTTTCTTTCTTTCTTCCACATTTCTTCAGAACCCTGTTAAATTAGCTCAGAAAGCCCATACATAATCTTCTCTGGCTTCTGAAAATCAGGCAGAATCATCTTTGTTGTCAGTCATATATAAAGATAAGCATTTCATGCATACATACACACTTGTCCCTCAACACACATTACTTTTCATCATTTCTGTTTCAGAAATGAGTCATGAATGTTTTTTTAGTTGAATTTCTGCTTTTTGGAACCTCAAAATTTTATTTACTCTGGACGACTGGCTTACACTGATTTCAGATGGCAGGATATTCATCTCTGTTGTCTGCTTTCAAGCTGTAGCTCTAGGGATAATTACTAAAATCCCATGTTTCAGGAAACTGGCCTCATTTTTCCTCTCTCCGCCTACAGTTTCCTCATCTCAGACTCCAGTTCCCTCATGCTTTACACTGAATGTTGAGATTGTTTTCTATATTCATCTTCCCATCAAAAGCTGAGTATTGCCTTCTAACCAATCTTTTAACTCAAAAGACCCTTCAGTGTCTGGATTACCTCTATGTGTTGATGCATGAAGCTGAGGGAAGCTGAGAAAAGGAGTTTGGCATGAAGCATGAGAAGAAAAAAATAATGATTGTCGTGCAGCTGTAGTGGATTTCTTTTGTTGTGCCCCTGGGCCCCAGTAGATGTTAAGGAAGAATGACATTTCCCGACATTTTATTTTTTAAAGCCTACCTTGACTTGTCACTTCTTGGCTTCCAGGCAACTTTGGTGGCATCCTCCTTGTCCCTTCTGTTTTTGAGAATATTGTTTGTGTGTTTTGAAGATCTTTTTCTATGGTGGCTTTGAGACATCTGTCCCAAATTCTTTCCTCACTCAATCCTCTCACATTGTTGTTTCATTCTTATGAACAGAGCTCTTTTTATCTTAATCTTCTGACTTTTATCTTATAAAAATCTCCTTTTTTTTTTTTTCTTTCCAGCTGCTGTGAGTAGAATCATCTTCTTCCCTATAAAGAATTTGACATGTGCTTTAGTTCTCCTTAGTTAGATTTTCTTCCTCAACTGCACTAAAAGCACACATGAAGATATTCATCATCTTATATTTGAAATACTTGCTGAAGAAGTTGTATTTTATTCTACTTTCCTCTTAGATCAGAAAGAAAACATTTTCTCTATGTACAAAAGAGTTCTGATTTCAGGTATTTTCTAGGAAAGGATCCCAGACAAAAAGTTAATATTATGTGTAGTAGACTGCATACGTGTTTGTGAACTAAATAATTGGTGTTTTCTTGTTGGTAGTGGTGGTGTGTTTTTAACTGTAATAAATCAAAATGACTCCTTTTGATTTCTTCTTCTTCTTGAACTGTTTTGAATTTTCACTTGGATCAGTGCTCACAGTTCACTCCAAAAATGTTTGTGAGACTTCTGTAGGATTCTGTGGACTGAAGCAGGGTTGAGAGCTGTTTCCTGATCAGTGTGCTTCTGCAAGCGACTGTGATTATATAAATCTGTGTGAGAACTGAATTAAGACTGTCCATGAGAGAAATGCAATGTAGTGCCATCATTATCTGTATCTCCGTTCACAGCAGTTACACTCTGTAACTGTTTCCATGAGTTCTCTGAGGCTTAATAGTGTTTTGCATAAGATTAAGGGTGCAACATCATCCCCTTCACCACCTTCCCCCTATTTTTCCTCAAGACTGAATAAATAAAGCCAAGACAGCAGCAAAGAGATCACACTTGCCATGAGTTTGTTAGGCCCTGCTGGTCACAAGGTCTACATCCTCAGAAATGTTGAGGAATGCGTACAGTGTAGACACCCTTAGACTGAGCTTAAGTAAAATAAAAAAATATGTATATCAGTATAAGCATAAGAAACAGAAATCAATAAATAGTTTAATGAGACTGTAACTAACAACAAAGAGTGAAACACAAGGATGAAGCAAATCAAAGCTACCGAACTAACATCTTCATCAACAAAACATTGTACAACAGCTTATACGATTCTGGATATGTTAACTATTTCAATTATTTATTTATTTATTCTTTTATAATTCTGAATAATTTTTAGAAAGCAGGCTGGAAAATTCCTAATTAAGTCACTTCAATCTACTCATAAACTTGAGTGAGATGTTAAACTGATGGATATCAGGACTCAGTGTAATAAAGATAACAATTTTTTATGCATATTTTCTCTAAAAACTGTTTGATCCAAAATTAAGAGAACTGCAGAATCAATTTGAATGTAATTTTATATCCTATGTAAAGTTTAAAAAATTTGGAAGCCACTACTTAGTGAGGAAAGTGTGGGGTCTAAGGAATCGTCAGCCATCAAAGTGTAATGGGAGAAACAGGTCAGTCACAGAATCAGATTCAAGTGGGAGAATGTAAGAAAAGCACTTCTAAATTATAGCTTCTGTGAAGCACAGGTGGAGAGAAACATAATGGGCTTTGGTTTTCTGTAGTTTGATTCTGGGCAAGAATATTCTAATTTTCAACAAAAGGGTGGATGATTTCCATTTTCATGGATTTGTAAAGTTTCCTTTTTTTTTTTTTTTTTTTTCTCATTTCCTTGTTTTGCCTTGCCTCGCCTTGCCTTGTTTTTCCTTCATAAGTCTGTTTTATACTTATCTCAAAGTGAACACGAGAAATCATGTGCTCACAGCATACATATGTATGTTTACACACACAAACACATAGGTATTTAAGGTCTTTTTGTTGTTGTTTTTGTAAATACGTGTATTTATAGATACATGTTTTAACTAATGGTATTCAATATGTTCCAAAATGTTCCATTTGTTCAAATGTTTCTCGTAGTGATACATCATGAAGAAGAATGGTTTTCTAAGCAACAGTACTATTGTAAATGTTTTAGGCAAACTGATATATAACAATGATGTATAATAAATAGCAAAAAAGCAATTTGTCACAGAACCATACGTGCCAGAAGGCAAATATTCTCATGTTCAAAGACAAAATACAGCAAACAACATACTCTAGTTTTGAACCCTTTTATCATATCTCTCTCACACAGACAATAAAGATTTTCTTTTTTTTTTTTTTTTTTTTTTTTTTTTTTTTTTTTTTTTTAATCAAACTGCTTTCTTTCTAGCAAAGTAATCAAGCTCTACATCATTAACCTTTCTGTTTGCTTGGCGGATAATCTGGGAAAGTAGCAAGTGACTACTCCTCCGGGCTTTGGAGGCAAGCCAGCACAATTACTCTCACCCTGTTCTCTGAGGTGGCAGCTGCAGCAAGATCAGGATGCAGAAAACAACCATGAAATCAAAGGATTACAGACTTTGGAGCCAACTCTTCATTCATCTGCGGATCAAGCAGAGCTTCAAACTTGGATGACAAACCCTTGCCACTCAATCTCTGTGTTGAATGCTTATGAACCACCTAAAGAAAAGAAAGTCCTCATGAAGGTCTAAGGAACCCCCTTCCTTCCCCTGTCCTTTAAAATTGCTGTAGTAGTAGTCCATAGCATGAATAGTAACCAGAGCCAAAATAAAGCGGTCTTTGCAAATTCTTTTTCCTAATATGTCTTTTGGAAGTGTTATTTAAAAGTCTACTGACATTCTGCCAAATGCCAATTTAGATTTTTTAAAATGGTTTGTATTCTGAAATTTACACACATGGAGAAAAAAAATAGTAATCCATTTAAATGCCTCACTTCTTAGTTGGAAAAGCATTGGCAGCTCTTTTGTTTCTTGGATGAAGGTAGTTAAGGAGAAGATAGTTACCTGTGAGAGACAAGTAGTGAGAGGAAATTGCACCAAAGTCCTTTGTCTGTGATCTGCATCTTTATTTGAGAAGAATAATGTCATTATTTGCAGGCAGTGATATCTTCAGAGTGGCTAGTGAAGCATTTAGTAAAAGACAGGATAAATAAATGTACAAAGGGAGAGAGAAATACAGAAAGGTGAAGTAATTTATCCAAGTTGTGCTAATCATGTTGGGCACAGAAAAAAGATTCCGGACTTCTGTGTCCCTGAGTCCGGTATTTCCCGTTGGCTAAGGCAACTGTCCTGGAATATGAGGGTTCCCAAACCCCTTTATATCAGATCTTAACATTGGCCCTGACACCTTTGTTTTGATTCATTTGCCTAAATTGAAGGTCTTAATAAAGAAAAAAAATTTCCCTCCTCCAATCTTCCCCCGTTTTATTTCACTTAAATGGAATCTAAAATTAGGAGACCCGTTTTATTTACTACCGCTTCATAAACAACAGAAATAAAAGAGCAACTCTATGGTGGGCAAACTGTATGATCTAAGTTCTGAATGATTTCATAGAGATCTCACTCTTACATGCCCTGAAGAGGGAAAAATGACTAAGAACCTAGAGCAAGATGTATCAGACATACAGATAGTAGTAGATTAGACTGATCTTGGCTTTGCCCTCTTAACAAGTTGCTTGAACACATCTTTCATCTCAGTGAAACTGACTGAAATTCTTAACATCTTTGAAAAATAACTGGGAATTTTCTAATGGGTAGAAATGTATTCTTAGAATTATAAATCCAATGTCTAGAATCCTTCAGTGACAATGCAATTACATGGCGTGTCTGCTATAGCTGACTTCTGGATGTTTTTCATTGGCAATGCAGAGGCATCTATCAACAAGCAAATACAGCTCACAGTCCAAAAATGACAGCTTACTCATTCCTGAAAAACATGAAGACCAGGGGGCTGAGCACCATAACAAATTCCACGAGTTTGAAAAGGAGGCAAAAATTTGATTGTGAAAGGGATGAAGGACACCAATGAAGTGATTCAGGCAGCCATACTTCCCCCGAATTCTGACCAAATGGCTCCTATTTACGTAGCTCCCAGATACCACACTCCCAAAGTAGAAACAGCAAATTTTTCCAGGGCACCATGTTTGCACAGAATGAAGGTGAACTTGAGAGTAAGACTGGGAATCACCAGAACAGAATAGTCTTCAGAAAAATAATATGAAGAAATTCCTAAGAGAAGTTCATAGAATCATAGAATCATTAGAGTTGGAAGGGTCATTTAAAGACTATCTATCCCAACTGCCCTGCAATGAATAGGAACAACTACAGCTTGTTCAGGTGCTCAGAGCCTGGTCTAGTCTGACCTTGAATACCTTTGGAGATAAGGTATCAACCACGTCTCTGGGCAATTTTTTTCACTGTGTCATCACCCTTATAGTAAAAAACTTCCTTCTTATATCCAATATAAATCTCCCCTCTTTTACTTTGAAACATTTAGGGAGTCTGTCATCTTCTTTCTTACAGCCCCAATTTAGATGCTGAAAGGACTGCTATTGGGTCTCCTTGCAGCCTTCTCTTCTCCAGGCTGAACAGCCCCAACTCTCTCAGCCTGTCCTCATAAGAGGTGTTACCTTACAGTTAATTTTGGCCTTCTCTGGACATGTTCCAAGAATCCAATCTTCCTATTAAAACCCAGTTGGATGAATACTCGGAATGAGGTCCAATAAGAGAGATAGAGGGAAGATCACTCCCTTCCCCAGAATACAGT
This sequence comes from Lophura nycthemera, assembly GCA_021292215.1. Classification (NCBI taxonomy): domain Eukaryota; kingdom Metazoa; phylum Chordata; class Aves; order Galliformes; family Phasianidae; genus Lophura; species Lophura nycthemera. The sequence continues at coordinate 28,348 of JADANK010000603.1, forward strand.
TGACTTCCTGGCTGCAAGGAAGCACTGCTGACTAATATCCAGCCTGCCACCCACCAGTACCCCCTAATCCTTTTTGTCAGTGCTCTATCACTTAGTCTCCCTTCTTTGAACTTCATCAATTTTCCTGGTCCCTCTGCTGGGGTCTCTCTGAATGGCATCTCATTCCTGGAAATTTAGACAAGTTCAGGCCTGTCAAAGTCTAGATGAAAGCTGGTTTGCCTAAGTCTAATGTGCTTTAGGTCTGATCCTAGACTGATGGTCCAGTGGCATTGAAGGAAATATAAATGTTACTTATTTCTCCAAGAGCTCTTCTCCTAGATAGATATAGGCTTGAGCATATATCATAGACGCATTTATATTATTAAATGAAGTTTGAAAAGAAAATCTAAATATTGCATTCATACAGTTGGGAGTGGAATCCTGATTTTCATCTTAATGGAAGAATGCATTTTCAAGCTGTAGCTCTTTTTTTTTTTTTTTTTTGGCTGTCCTTTCTCAGTACTGCTGTAGTTCTGAGTGCACAGTTGCACAGTGGTTCAAGTTCAATACTGTGGACAGGGATTTTTGATGTCCTTGCAGGTAAAGAGGTTTCTCAGGCAGCGCCATTCACCGGGGCCTAGAAGTCTACACCTTCTTGGGAATGATAATAATTGTTTGTGATAATCTGTACCCTCTGCATGGAAAGAGAAAAATGGACTGAATTGCCCTTTACTTATCTTCAGAGTTGTCAACCTGTATGCTGACTGCACAAAGGGTTTGGGAAAACATGTTAGTAGATAAACTGAATCATATGCATGAGGATCAGGCACACAGAAGGCCAAAGATACATGGAGTGACACAGATTTCCACTCTGCCTTGTGTAAGTAGTCTTTTCCACTCACTGTGAGATTTTATTTGTTTATGAGAAGATCACTTAAGGACAGCAAAATATTTTGTTAACACACCTTTATTATCTATCTACTCAGGCCTCTAATTAGAAATTGGATGGCTGTCTCAGACATTTACTCACAGAGACATTAATGATTTGGTAAAGGAATTAACTTGTAGAATTTCTCACTGATCTTCACAAGATCAGTAGATGATCAGAATAGTTTCCTTTACTCAATCTATTTATCATAAGAGCTAATTGTCAGCTTCAGAGAAATTATCAGCAGAGATACTCAACCACATTCTAAATGTGCCTTAAAATAATATAAAATATAACGATAATAATAATTGTCATGGTTTTGGTTTTTTTTTTGATTTTCAAATATTCAACATCAAAACACCTGTACTGGAATTAAAGTGTTAATGCTCTATATTCTACGTACCTATCCCTATACATTACCGGAAGTCATGGGATCTGACCCTCCGGGGCAGGGGTCTCTTACTGCCTGGCAGTGGGGTGCTGGAGGGTGCTTTCCTAGCCGTTCCAAGCTTTTCAGGTTTGACTCGGTCCTCGGGAACTCTCTCTTCATATCTTATTTTATTTATTAGTCTCAATTTCCAATTAGTTGAATTATACTGTATTATTTTGCATTCCGATATCATAGTAGGAAATAAGTTTCCTCCAAGATTGTTGCCGCTGTTTTTTTCCACCCCTTTCCTTAATTCCCATTTTGTGGGGCCAGGCGGGGGTGGGGAGGGCAGGGCCTAACGGCAAAACTGATCTAGTTATTCCGTGACATAATAAAACAATCATAGGAAGAAGGTTAAAAAAAAACAAAAAACAAAAAAACAAACAAAAAAACTTTTCAAATAGAATCTTACATGTCTGCATTTAAAAAAAGTTACTATTTGTGGAACAAAATCAGTAATAAACAATTATCACTACTGAAATTTGAAGTAGTGGTTTAATATGTTTTGTTGTAAAAACCCAGATTTGTTTTAAAGGTTTGTCGTTCTTGCTTTTTGTTGCTCTCACTTATATCCATCATGATGCAGCAAACAGTAACAATGTTGGCTGATGCCATCTTGAGAATAGGCTGAGCCTTCAAGGTTTTTGATGCATGAATATTTTGAGGGAGGAATTTAAATGAGGTTTTATTCTTCTCAATGTGAAAACAAACAAACAAACAAAAAACAACCATCTAAATCATAAATAAATAAATAACCACCACAACATCGCTTGGTTTCTTTGACCAACGGAAAAAGTCTATCATCATACAGAAACCGTTAGCTGAAGTAAGTACATTCAGGTAGCTTCTCTCTATTCAACTATGTACTTTTTTTTTTTTTTTTTTTTTTTGTGCACAAAAAAGGTTTTCATTCTGCTGGGGAAAAGTGCTCCAGTTATTGATGGTTCAAGTATTTATTCCTTAAAGTGACAGTTTCATGTTTCTCTCACTTTCAGAAATGGAAAGGAGGGGACAACTGGGGAAGCAGGAAGAAAATGACATTCGTGTCTACAACATGAAAATATTTTATATCTTTTGATGACCTGGATGAGGGCATTGAGTGCACCCTCAGTAAGTTTGCAGATAACACCAAGTTGGGTGGAAGTGTTGACCTGCTTGAGGGTAGGAGGCCCTACAGAGGGATCTGGATAGGCTGGATAGCTAGGCTGAGCCAATGGAATGAAGATTCAACAAGACCAAATGCTGGGTCCTGCACTTTGGCCAGAATAACCCCAGGCAATGCTCAGGCTTGGGGCGGAAGTGACTGGAAGACGGTGTAGAGGAAATGGACCTGGGGGTGTTGATTGAATGCTCGGCTGAACACGAGCCAGCAGTGTGTCACCATGGCCGAAAAGAAAGACATCGGCCCTGGAATTGTTCAGAGAAGGCAACAAGCTGGTTAGGGGTCTGGAGCACAGGTCTTACGAGGAGCAGCTGAGGGAACTGGTTGTTTCAGTCTGGAGAAGAGGAGGCTCAGGGGAGACCTTATTGCTCTCTATAACTACCTGAAAAGAGGTTGAGAGAGTGGAGGTCAGTCTCTTTCTCGTTGACTAGTGATAGGACTAAGAGGGAAATGGCTTCAGCTGCGCTAGGGAAGGTTCAGGCTGGACGTTAGGAAATACTACTTCTCTGAAAGGGTGATCAAGCACTGGAATGGCTGCCCAGGGAGGATGGTTGGAGTCACCGACCCTGGAGGTGTTAGGAAAGTTTGGATGTCGTGTTGGGGACATGTTTAGCAGAACCATTGGCGTGATCTGTGAATAGTTTGGACTGGATGTCCTGTGGCTTTTCCAACCTTAGTGATTCTATGATTCTATGATTGTATGATATTTCTGTTTTGATGACGTGTGAAAGGGAGGACAAGAGAGAATAGTTTTCATTGGTATAGACAGCACAGTTCTATAGTATAGTATAGTTGGTATAGTTCTGCACCGAATTTAGAGGAACATAAGGAACATGTATGTTGTTACACTGGGTCAGAACCATAAACCAGCTAGACCAGTGCACTGCCAGACCTGTGTCTCTAAAGATTTGGAACCATAAACACTGGATTTAACAAGGATCTTTACTGTCCTGTGATATGACCATGCATATATAGAGAAACTCTATAGGGACTGTAGTGTAGGGTCAGAGTTTAACCTAGAACAGTCCAGGCTGCTGGCCTTCTGGAAACAAATGTTTGATATACAAGTAAAGTAATATTCTGTGTGAAGAACATAAAGACTGATGCTCAACATGCATTACGCTCTAATACAGAAATCATAACCTGAAGAAATCCTCATGTAAGTTGTCAGGTCTTTTCCATCCAAAGATTGTGGGATTCAAGGACAGAATTAAGAGACTTCTTCAAAGGAAAGTTGAGGAAACCTGAACCTAAAAGATAGCTTTCAAATACTTCGCAAAAAACAGCTTCTTGTTTTTTTTTTTTTTTTTTTTTTTTTGTTTGTTTTTAATTTCAAATTCTTCTGTAATTCTTTTTATCTGCTTAAACATTCATTTGAATTGTCCTTTAGTTTTCACTTTCAGTGTGTGAGAGTTTTCTCTGGCTTAATCACTCGTTGTAGGTAAAAAAAAAAAAATAATACCGTTGCCTTTTATCTGTTTTGAGCTATCTACCTTTCTTAATTTTATTGTATATTCTTCTGTCCTGCCACAAGCTGAGGAGAAGAGAAGCACCTAATCTTCTCTATGTCATTTATTTTTATCCTTTTATTGTGTTCTCTTGTCTCTCTCTCTGTTCTAAGGCAGCTCTTATCAACATTTTCAATCCTTTTACATGACATATTTTGTATTTTTTTCAAAGGCCCAGATTGTTTTTTGTCCGTCACAAGTGATCCCTGTCTTACTTCTTAAACTTTTTTGTTATTATTTTTGTTTTTATAGTAAAGTAATAGTATTCCATAAAATTTTTCCAGATGAGACATTTAATTTATAGAATGTCAGTGTAGTATTTACTGCACCATTCTCCATCTCAGTTCTTTCAAATCCTCACATCTTGTTGAATCTTTCTTTCCTTCTTTTTTTTTTTTTTAAACTACAGCCACATATGGTGTAGAAATCTGTCTTCATTGATACCCAGATCCCTTTCCTGGGTTGAGACAGTGAATGTAGACCTCTGTCAGATGTACAAGCACTCTAATTTATTTTTTTCCCCTTCAATATGCCTTACTTTGCATTTATTGGCATTGAACTTCATTTGCCCTCACTTTAGTCCTCAGATGGTTTAGCTAAGTTTCTTTGAAGTTCCTCACGAACCACTCTGGTCTATGATAGCTAAATAACTTTGTGTCATCTGCAAGTTTTGCTAACCTCAGAATTACCCTCTTTCAAGATCATTAATACAGATTTCAAACACAAGATCTAATGCAGAACAATGAGGCAAGGCATCCCACTGTTCACCTTGTGCCGCTATTTATTTCTTCCCTTTGTTTCCCATCTTTCACCGATTTTCAGGCCATGTTTGATGTACTCCATGAGCACATCAAATAAGTGAAACCATACGTGTGGTTAAGCATCAGCATGCTCTGTTTTTCCCCGCTGCTTATGAATACATTTTTGTGGTAATATAGGGCATTTCAGTCCCTTTCCTGAAGAGACCTCTCTTTATTTTTAACATCTCTGGAAGTCCATCTAGTAGGCCTAAACTTTGGAAATGTCAGAAAGATAAATTAGTTTACAGTTGTGTGTATATTTCAACATGTCAGAAATTTCATATTTCTTCTTGTAGACATTATCATCTTCCTCTTTCAGTAGTTAAGGATAAGAGAACTATATACAAAGACTTTTCAGAATTTTCTAGTGCAGTTATAGGGCCCTTTTAAGATATCACTGCTATTTCTGCCTCCAGCCGAATAGAACTATTTCTTTCTTGCAAAAAGAATATTAGCCTTGATTTTATACCTGTCTTAAGAGATAGATATTAAAGGAGTTTGTGGATTTTCAACCTACTTTCAGATAGAAAGTGTGCCCTGTTCACACATGCAATACAGTCATTGCTAATGTTCATGTTAAGTTTTCTGATACTAACGTTATAAGTCATATAAGGGGAAAAAAACTTAAAATTGGTCCAAGATACCATGTCATGCACACATGTGAAGAGACATAGATGTGCTCAAACATGTCAGAAAAAAAAAAAAAAAAAAAAAAAAGCTAATAGTAAAATAACTAGATCAAATTGAGGCAAAAAATGAGGACACTGGCTTTGGTGACACAGAACAGATGGATCATGGAGCCTGATGAATATAACATAAATGAAGCCAATGTCCTACATTCTTGAGTCTGCCTTTATTTTCTGTTACATCACCTCTACGCTGCTGCACTGTCTGAAGACTCTTTCTGCCACTTTATGTGTACATCAAGCTCATAAAAAACATCTTTATGCTGCTGGGCCCCATTAGATAGGAAGCCTCTTTTTTTTTTTTTTCCCCCCCCCCCCCAAAAC